>JTLS01000796.1:0-13638 GCA_000826855.1 Basidioascus undulatus
TTCACAGCGCTCCAGGGCGTCGAGTACTACGATGCTAACTTTACTATGTCTGACAGTGTCTACGGTTCGACATTCTTCTTCGCCACTGGATCGACTGAGAGTCCAGCTTAAATCGGGTGAACTGCTTTGTGGTTGATAGCTCGGAATGTCGGCTGAGTGTACGGGCTCAGTTTTCGAAGCGAGCTGAACAGCTGGACGAGCTCGGCACGAGTCATGTGGTTCACAGGCGCACCGGAACGTTTTTCCAAGCTGAACTCAAGCTTGCCGTTGTATAGACCACGAGCTAGGAGCTTGATCAGCCGTCGAGTACCGATTCGCAGCAGTCGCCGTGCAGACGACCCTCGCCTGTGCGACCGAGTCTACACTCAAGCAAGCAACCAGGAGATGCGCAACCTATCACAGTAAATGGCAGTTGCAGCATATGCACAACAGAAGTAGCATACAGTGGAGCGGGGTATCAAAATGTGTACAGTGAAAGCGAAAGCGAAACACAACCGACTCAAGCCGACTGCGCAAGAAGCATCCCTACTCCTGCCCGCCGCCCATCTCCTCGAGCAAGTCTACCGCGACGACCCTCTTGAGCGGCACGCCCGTCTTTCCCTCCTCCCCTCCTGCCACCCCCTCACCTCCATTGCCTAGCCACTTCGCGTCCTGCCCCGGGCCCAACCCCGGGCTGGGCAGGGGCGTGCTCGTCCTACTCCCGCGGCGCCCGAACCCGCCATCATGCGGCCGCGGACTGAGGCTCGTGAACCCTATCGCGCCGGGGTCGGAGCATGGCTGCGGCTGCGGGTGGTGGGAGGGGACGTTCATGGGCGCGAGGGGGAGGGGCGGTTGGGGCGGAGGCACGGACGGCGGGGGGAGGATGGGCGGGAGCGGGAAGGCCGACCCGCGCCGGCGCGTGTGCAGCTCGGCCGTGCTCGACGCTGACGTCGAGTGGGAGTCGTGCGAGTGCTGCGACGTCGGGGAGTGCATGATCGACGGCGGGCAGTCGCGGTCGTGTTCGGGCGGGTGGATGGGGTGGAGGAAGCGCGGGGGGCCGGCAGGCGTGGGGAGTGCGCTGGTGGGGGGCGGTGGTGCCGGAGGGAGGAGCGAGTTGCGGCTCTCGCGACTGGCTGGCCTGCTCCGGCTCGTGCCCGTGCTGCCCACGGCGGGCGGGGGCGCGGCCTTCCGGGAGCTCGAGCCCGTCGAATGCGCGCTGCCCAGACTGCCGATGCTCGGCCGCGGCTCCGACGACCCGCCCGTCGAGTACTGGTACCCCGTGCTCGAGCGTCGGAGGCTGCTCCGGTGGCTCGACCCCGACTCGTCCACGTGCAGGCCGTCCTCCTCCTCCAGCGCGGGCTGCGGCGGGCGCTGGATGCGGACCGTGCGTTGGTGGTGGTGCGTCGGGGCGAGCGACTCGGCAGCGGCAAAGTCGTCGAACGCCGACGCGCTCCTGCCGAGGGTGGAGTGTGCGCTCGTGCTGACGCTCCGACGCCGAGGGTAGTCTTCGCTCGGCCTCCGCTCGTCCACAACCGCCAGCGCCCGCCGCTCGTCCAGCCTCCCACCACCACCACCACCGCCCGCGCGCGTGACTGTCGCGGCCCTCGCTCGCGGGCGCGGCGGGGGAGGGAGGGACGTCTCGCCCGACGGGCGCGCGAGGAGGGGCGCGACAGGCGCGTGCGTCGACATGCGGCGCTCGAGCCCGTCCCCGAGTTGGAGCTGCGCGAAGCGCTGGAGCTCAATGAATTTCGGATCGAGAGGCGCGTACGAGCGCGGGACGGCCTCGTTCGAACTTGCCAGGAGCACGGGGCTGCTCACTTCGGGTTCGCGGGGAGGCGGACTCGTCGGCCGTCCCGAAATACGGAGAAGCTGCATGAGCGAGCCCGTGCGCGTCAGGCCTGTCGCGCCGCCGCTGTGCCCGTGCCCACTGTCGGACGCCGGCGGCGAGGGCGGCTCGTCCGGCCCGAAGCCGTTTCGCAAGCTCGGCGTTGGGGATTTGAAGAAGCCGCGGAGGGGGCCTGAGGAGTTGCCGGAGTTCTGGCGCGAGAGCGGCTCGCCGGAATGCAGGGCTGGGGCGGCAGCGACCGCGTCAGGCGAGCCGGGCTCCGAGTGCAGCGGCCCGTATGCGTCGGGGGGAGGCGGTTTGGAAAGCTTGTTCGTTCGCGGAGAGGACTGGTTCGGACGGGGAAGAGGAAGGGTTGAGAGGGACAAATCGTCGGGTATTGCTGCTTCGGCTTGAGCGGCGACAAGCGCGGCGGCGCCGAGACCCATGCGTTCGGCTCTGCGTTGTGATCACTCGATCAGCGTCAGTCCTGGCAAGAAACTGACATCCAACGCACTTAAGCACAACCAACAACTGCATCAGATGGAGACGGCAGATCAGCTATCGGCTCAGTGGCCGCATGTGAGCATAATGAAACTTACCCGCTTGATCTCCTTCATCCACGTCTTCAGCTCCTCAACGCCGCTCATCTGCAGCAGCCAGAACTCCTTCCCCGCCTCTCCCCCGTCCGCCGTGCCAGGCCGTCTCGCCTCAGTCCCCCCGATTCGCAGCACCCATCCGCGCTCCTTGACCTCGTCCGTAAGGCAGACAATCGACTCAGCGACGAGCTCGAGGCGTTCGACTTCGAGCGCATTATGCTGCGGGCCCTTGAAGGCGGAGATAAAGCCGCCCGTGCGGGTCGGCGCCAGGACCATGAAGCGCGACTTCCAGGCGCGCTTGGAGGAGCGCGGGAGCGTGAACCCTGTCGGCGGGTAGAACTTGCACAGCGGGCCGGAGAGGGACTGAAACGGTTGGATGTGATAGCGAGCGGAGGGGAATGCCGGTGGTGCGCGACGCGGTCGGCGCGGGGACGAGGAGGACGAGGAGGCGGCGGTGGACATGCCGGAGGGATCTCGGGAAATGGACGGGGCGGTAGGCGGGCGGTGGAGAGAGATGGAGTGCGGCGCCGGGGTAGAGAAGGTGTTTATTGGAAGAGCCGCACGCGGCTTGTGGTCGTCGGCGGAGACGAGAGCGGACGAGGTGACCGCGCCGCTCAGA
The DNA here is from genome assembly GCA_000826855.1 of Basidioascus undulatus. Taxonomy (NCBI): domain Eukaryota; kingdom Fungi; phylum Basidiomycota; class Geminibasidiomycetes; order Geminibasidiales; family Geminibasidiaceae; genus Basidioascus; species Basidioascus undulatus. The sequence goes on from JTLS01000796.1 coordinate 3,020, forward strand.
CTGGTCGTCGTCGTCATCGTCGTGTCGCTTCTCGCGCTCTGCGCGCTGATGCGACGCGCGCTCCGCGCCTCGGCGTCCTCCTCATGCTCCAGCATCAGCGGAGGCGTGACGGGCTCCTCGAACTCGGTGATGCCGAGCGACAGCGCGGCCTCGAGCCGCAGCCGTGCCATCTCGGCATCTTCTGCTTCCGTCACCGCTGCTGAGCGCTGCGGCGGGGACGGCGGGGAGGGGGGTGTTGGAGGAGTGGGGGCGGGGGACGTAACACGTCTCTTGGAGCGTCGGAAGAGGGAGGAGGCGGAAACGAGGAGGGAGGTGCGCTTGGAGGCGGAGCGCGCGAGAGGGGGGAGGTCCGCGGAGGAGGGAGACGTGGTAGTGATGAGAGTGGCGGTATTGAATGAAGATGGAGGAGGTGCGAAAGACCGTCCGAGAGATCCGAAGCGTGTGTGGGATTCGGAGGTGGCAAGCGAAGAGTCCGCGGAGGACGAGGATGAGCGCGGGCGGCCGGGTGGTGGAGGATCGTGGAAGGGTGTAGGCCGAGCTCGTGGCGGCCGAGGAGGTGGTTGCGAAGAGCCCCGTCGCAGAGGCAGGTCCGCTTCCTCCTCGTTTTTCTCCTCCTCCACGACCATCCGGCTGCGCTCGCTGTCCTCCCAATCCGGCTCCTCGTCCCGCAGACTGCCGGTGACCCCGCTCGTCGTGCCCGTCCCGCTGGTCCCCTCGCTTCCGGGCAGACTTGGTGTGCGACGGATGCCCATGCCAGGTGCATCGTCGTTGCCGAACGTGCGGCTGCCGAGGCGCCGCGGGGGAGATGCAATAGGGATTGGAGGGAGGGTTGATGTCGGGGGCGGCTTGGTCGGGGGTGTGCGGAGGGAGGAGCGCCGGGGTATCGTCCGCGATGACGACGGACCAAAGATGGATAAGGGCCGCGGGGAAGAATTGGCGCTGGGGGGTGTCGGTGGGCAGGGCGAGGAATTCGAGGGGATTGAAGTGCGCGAGGAGGGACGGGGAGTGGCCGAGTGTGAAGGCAGCTGTAGCAGCCGGTGTTTCAGCATCAGAAACGGGGATTCGGAAAGCAAGCTGTCAGTGCCCAGCCCATTCAATGCACTATACAGCGTCCCGGAAAGCTGCAGCCTTTCACCGAGCCGTTGCGCCTCCCCAGCCGAGGTGCAGTAGTCCGCGTCTTGCCTGGTCCAGCTTCCCGAACTCCGCCCTATGTACCGTGCCATGCCCTTCAGATTCTGCTTGGCGGCAGAGCACTCACCTCATCAGCCTTATACTCATTTCTCGTTACTCCGTTCACTCCAGCGGCCCCCTCAGACCCCTCAGCAGCCGCCTTGGTCACGACCGCACCAACCATGCCTGCCCGCCCGCCGATTCAGCTTGCGTCGATCACCCCCGCGGCAGCCTGGCCGGCGCACGCACCGTAAGTCTCCTAGCCGGCGAAGACCAACAGATCTCAGGAAGCAGTCCAAGTGTCGATGGCTGAAAGGCAAGTCTGCTCGCGATGAGGTACAAGGCTGAGGACCAGAGGAGCGATCTCGGAGCAACATTGACGGGCCCGAGCGCGGGGTCGTCCCTGCCTGCCGATGCGGCGTCGCTGCCGGTGCTTTGCCTCCTGCCACAAAGTACCTCGATTAGTGTCAGAAACAAGCCCTTGAGCTTTGTTTTCTTGATGCCATACTCTACATGATCGCTTGAGATCCACCTAAGGAGGTGAAGAAGGCGCTGGTCCAGACGGTGCAGGTTTTCACCGTGCCGCGCAAAATTTCAGCGGAAGGCGAGGCGGCGGGTATGGGAGACCTGCTCTCTGAACCAACAGTACATGGCCCCACTACACATTTGCCTGCAACTTATCTCTCGTGCATTGCGCAACAAGACAGCCAATGTCGGAGCACGGCCTGCTGCCAAGCGTCCCAATGCCATGCTGTTCGACTGCCGGACCTGCCAAGAAGATAGACTAACTTGAGAATATCGGGCGCCGCAGTCACGATCTTCAACATCTCTTCCAAATTCATGGGAAAGGATGCGCAAGCTTACCATCAAGTATCGAGTGTGAGCTAGGATTGGTGTGCCTACAACAGGACTGCAATAATGTTGATGACCCCGGCCACAAGGTGATGCGGTAGACCTATTCCTCGTCGAATCGTTTCAATACCAACTTGGACCTCTGAAAAATACATATACGTGAACTCTCCACGAGAGCGTCGGGGATAACTGGCCACACAGCGGAACTGTGCGCTCTGGACTTGCTCCTGTTCTCAGAAACATTCGGCACCTGCACAGTCCCTTCGAAGGCAGGTCTTTGTGGTCTATATTATATTTACGGGCTCTGACCATGCTGACCGTATGACCAAATGTAAAGGAAAGCACCGAAATTGGATGTCGGCCAACCTTGTCGGCCACTGAACATGTCCCTTCTGCGACCCACACAGTTTTTGCCGAGTTGGCCACTCGATTCTCATTGTCTTTAACAAGAGTAGAAACGCTTCTAGTTCTAGAGGCACGAAATGTCACAGCTTCGTCGGCAAACTTGCTCGGCTTGCAGTCTGGAACTGCTGGACGAGGCTACCACACACTCGTGGGCTGTCTGGCTGCTAGGGCCGCATGCAATCCACATGTGCTCTACAAAAGCCTTCTGAACACCGAGAAGTTACAAAACAATGCAATCCGCCTGCGCTGCCCGTACTATTGTGGCCTGCCATTCGCTATTGATGGTCGTTGAAGGTACCGGTCCCGCAATTGCTCGGCTGAAGGATCGGCTGGGGCAGCGCACGTCTGCAGCTGATTCAACTTTCTTTTAGGGCTAGAGCTGAATGGCATTGTAAAATCCATGGCATGTTGGTTCGAAAGCTCATCCTGATGAAGGAGAGTAAGCGGTGCAAGACGGAGCGCGACATCCACCCTTAGTACATGCGGGCCCAGTGAATATGCAAGACCGGTTTCTGCGACATTAGGAATATCGATGTAGACGAAATTGCAAGACGGAAGAAGCCAATTGAAGCCAAAAGCGTTTTCAAGTTGTTTCAGGAAACGGCTGTCCGAATCTGTATGAATTCTGCATACCGATACTGTCGGGCCGATGGCACGGATCGGCACGCGACTCACCTTTCAACCGTCTCCATCCTACTCACTTGCCGGCGATGTTTGGGCTCGGACGTGCGTGGAAATGCATTGCATGTGTGAATGACACTATCGATGCTTAGGCTGCATTCACGCCAGGTCTCACTCACCTTGCCGTCGACCTGCTGCTCGTCTCGGCGTTCCTCGCGGGCGTGAAGCGCTCTACCGGCCTGACGTGAACTTCCCTCATCCTCTTTGGAACCACGGAGCTGCAGAACCTGATGCGAGGGGTGTGGGACAGACTGGCGCTGACGCGTCTGAAGAACCGGGATGTGCGGCGTGAGTAGACTGATGGTTAGTGCCCAGGTGACGTGGAGACTCATCGCGGTACGCCCACAGAACTGCTCAAGAGCTGGCTCGACGTCGGGGAGTACATGTTCGACGGGGCGGTGATCCTGATGGGGGTGAGTTCCATCCTCCTGATCTCATACGTTTACGGATGCTGAAGACTGGAATGGTCAAACAGCGCTCGAAGTCGTTCGAGCGGAGACCGTGAACTCCAGACTTCCTTCGCATCTTTCGCGCACCTTTTCCAACTCCTGACTGCTTACATGTTGTAATCTCATCACGCTCATACCATCATGCCCCCCATGCCCCTCTCGCTGCTCATCTGCTTTTCCAAAAACTGAGGGGCCTAGAACACGCTTCCGGACCTTACGTCCGTGTCTTCGTGTGTGCATCCCCGAACTTCCCCTGACGGAGGTACTTTGGTAGTCGGCTTGACGAGTTACACCCCACCGGAAGATGACGTCGAGAGTGGTCATAAGAGAACAACTGGCACATGAGGCCTACATACATGTCCATATCGTCGGCACCTGCAACGAAATACCCATTCATGGGTGCGTTTGAGGCTTGGTTGACGCCAGCTTGGCAGCCTGGACAACGGGCGCCGCGGAGACCGCACTGCTCTCTTAATAATTCATTTACCTGGGTTCCGGGGGTCCGGGCGGTGCCAGTCCGGATGCGTGGGCAGAGATCGGTCTTCCGTCTTTGATGCTCTCCTGGAAGTTTTTCAAACGTATCCTCGTTACCTACCTACCGTTCCTCCTCATCGAACATGAAATGGAGGTGACTGGTGTGCGCCTGTCGCCTGCGTGGCATACTACATTAATGTAAGACAAAACAGCTACATTAATGCAAGAGAAGTCAGGATTATCCAGATTATCGGAGCAGGTGCAAGCAACTATAGACGCTGCTATAAGTTAGCATGGTGCCAGGGCCACGCGCAGTCAACGCTAGGCAAGTTGACTTCGCCCAGCTTCCCTGCTTGATTGGCCTTGCTCCTTCCTTTCATCCTCCGCTCAACCACGCTCCGCCTGGCCCTCGAGCGCTCCGCCTGCCGTCTTGCATCTCCGGCTATTAAAGTAGAGTTCGCGTCAGGCTGTAGTAGCATCGGCACGGGATCAGCACCCATCAATGCCCGTGCCGTTGGCCTTCTATGTCTGTGTGCCCCACGCGGCCGACGGGGCAGGGTCGGCCAAATTTTGGCTGTGTACGCGTATGGGGTCGCTTGAAGGTCTTGCCTGCGGGGCAACGCGTTCGTTTTTGTCCCCGCAAATGGTGTGGATGTCAGGAGGTCAGGAGTCTCGCTCCGCTCGAGTCCGTCTACCCATTTAGTCTTGCTGGCCTTGGGACGCCCGCTGCATATCCCTCCTCCACCTAATCCTGTCTTCTCACTCTCCCAAAAGCGACTCACGTCCTCGCGAGACGCACCTCACACTCCTTGACATTCTTACATCTGTACTCCTTGCTTTCGATTTCTTCAGCGACAAGCCCCCTGCGCAGCACAACCGCAGCTGTCAAAATGGTCAACTATTCCGACCCCCTGCTTCAGGCACTGGATACGAACCGCTCCGGCATCTTGGGGCCGTACTTTGTTGGGTGTGCGCTCAATCTTATTTTGATGGGCGTGCTGGCCATGCAATGCGTAAGTCTTGCTCAGCCTCAGAGTTGATGAGGGACAGGATCCATGGGAGACTGACGGGCAACGATCACTGCTGAATGCTCGGCGCGACTGCCAACGTACGCGTAGTCGTCATATTTCCGTCCGTCGCGTTCCTTGACTTCCTCTCTCTCAGCGCAGCTGACGTTATGATAACAGGGATGTACGCAGAGCACCGTATAGCCCTAAAACGAGCATCTACTCACGTCCATGCTGCGTTCGTTCGTGCAGCTTCCCCAACGAGTGAGCGGCATCCTTTCTCAGCATGAATTGCCAGCTGCTGATCCGCGCTCTTAGCAAAAAGCTGTATAGATATCTTGTCTTGTTCTTGCTGATAGCCGGTTTGTTCCAATCGGTGCGCACTTTACACGCTTGGTTAATCTGTCTGCCCTTCTAATATTCATATTTCGGCAGGCCTGTTTCTTTGAGATGGCCTACAGTGAGTCGTGCAGCATGTCGCTTCACATGTATGCACCCAACTGATTTTTGAGCTCCCTAGATGCCTTTGTTAATGTGAGAATGCACAGACTACGCTTACAAGCTTATCTGACGCCCTTCTGTAGGGCTATGGCGACCTCAACGTTTGGAACAGTGCGTTCAAGACGACTTCCGCTCCAATCTGAGTGTTATTGCTGACGTTTCCCCCGCCCAGACACGCACTGGACTTGGCACGCCGAGCCGCTGGTGTCAAGTATCATCGCCATTGCGTGCCAATCATTCTTTCTTCACCGCTCATGGCGGGTCTCGCGCTCCTTCATCGTTCTCGCCGTGGCGGTGTTCGGCATGCTCGCCGTAAGTTTACTGAAGCCGGAACAATCCGCACATTCCGCTTACACAGGCTGTAAAGCAATTTGCTGTTGGTATCGTTTGCAGCTACTTCCTCGCAAAGTGGGTGTTAATGACCAAGGGTAAGTCTGCCTGACGACTGGCATGGAGGAACGCGATACTAACCGGCGGTCTTGCATAGTCACGGACATCACCTCGACTGTACGTAGAGCCTTGTGTAACCCTCGAAATTCTCCATTCAGCTGATGTCCTGTTTTGGTTGTCAGGCCGCGGCGTCGACCTGGCTCAGCGTCAGCGCCGCAACGGACATCTGGATCTCCGCCTGGCTTGTCTGGCACCTGCGCAAAGGAAAGGGTCATGGCTTCAGCACCAGTATGCGGATTTCCTTCTTGTCATTCCAGACGAACAAAGGGGGACTGAAGCGTGGCGGTGTATTTAGCGGACCAGATGATCCGCAGTCTGTTGCGCTTGACAATGGAGACTGCAGCCTGTGCGCTCTTCTGCCACCTTAGCACTCCTGCGTGTGATACTAACACATTTTTTTATCATTTCTACAGTGACCTCCGTTTGGGTGACGATCAAGTACGCCCTTGCTCATCTCTTTGTCTGCTCGCAGTGCAGACTTACAAGCTGTCGTGCCAGCGTCTTCCTCTACACCCTGGTTCGCAACAACATGGCGTGGTCTATCTTTCAGTTCAAGTAACGTTCCATATTTTCAGTTTACTTCTTTGAAATCCGACTGACTCATGGCTTGGATTACAGCATGGGCAAGATCTACAGGTAAGTCGCTTACTCGTCAGTCTCTTGCAATACAGTAACTGAGTAGTGGGCTGCGACAGCCACACCGTGCTGTACACCTTGCACGCGCGCATGGACATTCGGGGCATACTTTCAAGTGCTCGGGTGCGTATCATTTTGCAGCTTTGGCACATCTTCGTGGCATTAAGTCAACTCGTCTAGGTCGTCACCTCTTCTCGCGGCCCATCCTCCGACCCAACCCGGCGCGGAACGACCAACGCCATCGCCCTCACCCCTACGATTCTGTCAGTTACATCTCACATCTAAAACGCTGAAGTGTGAGGCTAACGTCGATTGTTCATCCACGCCAGCGTCCAGACTCAAGTCGTACAAGACTTCCAGACGATGTCGAACAACGTCGGCCTCAACCCGATCGCCGTTGCGCCGTTCGAGTTCGGAGACCAATCGGCCGTTATCTCATTGGGAAAGCAAGGCGAGCAGGAGAAGGACAGCAAGTGGGGCGACCGAACCATCTCCCCTTGGGCCACGGTGCACGATGAGGAGGACGACGCGTACGACGACGACTCGCAGTTCGACCGGTCAACGAAGGCTGACTCCACCAAGAAGCTCGCCGTCTAGCGTTGTACTACTATCTATCGTATCTATCGTATAATCTTTTAATGTATTCGGCAGTTGTATTAGTAGAACGAACTTCTCAATTGAGTGCAGGGGCTCGACTGAATTAGCGGTGTTTAGTAGTGAAAGCGTTGCAGCAGCGCAGCACAATTCCATCCTACTCAACCTCCAAACATGCAGTCCGTCCTAGATTGTATAACTGATTGTGATTAAGCAACGTGCTCTCGACGACGGTGCTTTTTATATCGACTTAGCACTGGAATACAGTCTCCGCGCGAGTGCCATTCACACCCTGCACCCGAGCTACCTCATACGGGACCAACGACAGCGACAGAGTGAAGAGATCATAGACAAGAGGTGGTTTTGAAAATTCCCGTGCTGCACTCATATGCAGGCCGACACCTGTTGCGCGGATATCCCGCTACTTTTTCCATGGTACCAGTAAAGCCCTCGAGAACACTTTCACGCAACTCATGACCTTGAGATTGAAGACATAGGGTCTATGAGACGTTCCCGTGGGCAAGCAACGTTGGGATAAGGAGAGGGTTGCATCTTGAGGCTCCACTCTTTCCCTCAGCATCCAGCAAGCATGCAGATCCGACCCCTGTCCACCTCGCGAGTCTGCCTTGTCCACTGTACTGGCGATCCCAGCCCGACAGGTAATCTTCCTGGGAGAACGGTCGGCCCAAGGGTCATCGTTTCTGACATTATTCATTGTGGCCTCAGGCAGGCGGTGTCATCACCGTCACCTCGCCAGTGTCGAACATACCGCCACCGGTAGTCACAGTGCCTGCCGGATGTAGCCCAGGTCCGACCGCTCCAGGGTGAGCCTAGCTCGGCCTCCATATCAGGCATTGTCATGCATCTTTTCACAAGCCCTGTGGGCCGCGCTCTGCGCTAACTCACCCTGAACTCCCGCTCAGTGCAGCGCAGTGCTACCTGCTCACCTACAACGCGTTCGACGGTTTGAGCGCATGCTCGCCCGTGCATTACTGTACCGTTGAGGCTCCAATCGGAACACAGGGCCTCGGGGCGGCCGGAGGTGGTGTAGTAGCGTTGGGGGCAGTCAGCCCAGCCTCGCCGCCGCCGGCGCCTGTGCTCGTACAGTCCGTGCCGGTGCTACACTGTTCAAGACTAGGGCGATACCTTGCCGGTGTAAACTTGAGCGCGTGGCTTGAACGCATGGCATTGAGTGGGACTTCGTGGCCTAAAGCGCAGTGGACGCAAACAAGAGGATGTTGGTCACACTTCGCGGCAAACGACAAGCGATGGACGTCCATTGCAAGCAATCCTCTATAGCTCATCCTTGGCATGCGAACCAGACCAGCCGAACGCATCTTGCAGCTCTGCGGAGTCAGTTTGTGAAAGAGTCAGTTCTGCCGCCGTAAGGATGTCACAAGCAGGCAACGCACTGGATCGGGTATGCTGCGAGATCTGCGTTGGCAGCACGATGGAGTATTCCACGAACAGGCTGAAAGCGCCAAGAAGAGGTCAAGCAACAGCCCGACGCGGATAAAGGAACAACGTACTCGCCGTGCCCGGACGCCTCGTAAATAGGCATGCCCTCGCCCCGGACCACATCAACGAAACCTGCTCGGAGGGTCCCGATATCAGTGCCAGTGCGGCCTGATAAGTCCCCGAAATACGCACCCGGCTGGGTTGTCCCCTCCCTCTTCAGCCTGACGATACGCCCATCCAGGTGCGTGATGTTGCGCTGGAAGCCGAGCAGCGCCTCGTCCACGCCGATCGTCTCCCTCCAGTACAAGTTGGACTCCTTCCTCCTGAACCCGCCCTCGGACACGCCGCTGCGCACGCGCACGATCACGTCGCCCGGCTCGAAGTCCGGATCCTCGTCCGCCTCGCCCTCGAACAGGTGCTCGTACCCCTCTGGCATGCCAGGGTCGATGTCGAGCGTCAGGCGCGCGACGCCGGGCACGATGCGCGCGCCGGAGCAGTGTGGGCATTTCCTGCGATAAATAAAACATGAGCGAAATGCAGATGGGACATGGGTGACAGGGCTGCGCTGAGGGGTTTGGATGGGTTGGGACTGAAAGCTATGCTCGCTCACCGCTTGATGTGCTTGCCGGAGCCATGGCAGTGTTCGCACGTCGTTTGGAAGTTAGAGCTGCAAGAAAAGCTTTAATACGCAGTTGAAAGGGCATGTCCAGGTTGCAGAAAACATACAACATGCCAGGGAAGACCTGCTGCTTCACGATCCGGATGCCGCGGCCACCGCAGTGCGGGCAATTCACGATGTCGCTGAAAATGTCGTAATATGAGTGAAGCGTTTATGACTGGAAGACGTGCTCGACGCACTGATCAGATGCAGCACCGGTGCCCCGGCAGTGGTCGCAAAGCTGTTTGCGCTGGACCTCGAACTGCTCGCCATACCTAACACGTCAGCGACCGCTCCCCACCTGAAAAAGGACGCCTGGCACATCGATACTGCGCCCGTTATACATGTCCGCCAGCGAAACCTGCACGCTCCATCTTCAGCCTCAGGGTCTTGCACGACATCTAGCAGAGGGGAACGCACCTCCATCTCCAGAATCATGCTCGGCCCTCTCCGCACGCCCTGACGCCGGTGCCCGCCGCCGAAGAAGCGCGAGAAGAGGTCGAACGGGTCTTGGTGCCCCCCGGCGCCTTGCGCGTGCCGCTTCAGGCCCTCCTGTTGCGTGTACAAGACGGGTTGAGCATGGGGAGTGGGGGGGAAGGTAGTGCTTGGGGACGCACCTCGCCGTGCCGGTCGTAGATACCCCGCTTCTCGGAATCTGACAGAACCTCGTACGCTACAGTGAGAGCGCGTAAGCATTTCCTCGCAAGTCGAAGGAACTTCGAGATAGGGAAGGGGTGGTGCATGGCAGGACAGGCCAGAAGACAGCCCGAGCCCGGCCTGCTGCTCGCTCAAGCAGCCCACCCCCACCCTATCTCCGAGCCCTCATTAAAGCCACTAACCTTCACTAACAGCCATGAACTTCTCCTGCGCTCCCGCCTCCGAATTCTTGTCCGGATGATACTTCCGTGACAATTTCTGTTCCCCCCTCCGCACCATCATAAACTCTCCATGACCCTCCCACTTCACACGAAGACCAGCGCACCTTGTACGCCTTCTTAATCTCCGCGTCCGTCGCCCCCCGCGGGACGCCCAGGGTGCGGTAATAGTCCTCCGCAGCGAGGACGAGCGCTGCGGCCAGGAGGAGGACGAGGAGCGCCGGGAGCCGCCAGAACATTGTACGCTGATCGAGCGAGAGGAGGGATCGGGGCGGAGGGCCGTCTAGGAAAGACACATGCACCCTGATAGTTGGTTGGAGGGAGGAAAGGAAGCGAGGACGTGGCGGTCACTTGACACGCCCAATCGGATATTCAGCGATGCACAGCACCTCGAGAGTTGGAGGGGAAA
>JTLS01000797.1:0-13635 GCA_000826855.1 Basidioascus undulatus
CTCTGCATTTCCTCCCTCCCTCCTCCCTCCTCCCCCGCAACTCACTCCACCCCCAAAACCAGTCCCGCACCGCCCCCCGGTCCTCACGATCCCCAAAGCACACGCGTCCGAGAGCGAGAAGCGCAAGCGCACGCCCGTGCGCTCAGCCTTGCGAAGCGTGACGAGCGTGGTGTACTGCAAGCAGAGGGAGGGGCTGGTTGCTTCGGCGGGGTCGGCGGACGGGTGAGTCCTCTTTCCCCTTCTCTACCTGCTGTTCCGTTACCTTCCCTTCTCCTTGTTCCCCTTCTCTCCCCGCCCCCCTCCCTACGCTTCTCCCAGAGAGCTGATGCTGATTGGATCGTTCCCTGCGCACAGCATCGTCAAGCTCTGGGACCTCCGCGCCTCCCTCTCCTCCTCCAATAAGAAGCCCCGCCCGGTCCACCAGTCCTACGATGCCACCGTCTCCGGCGGCGCCAACAAGCGCTCGCATGGGATCGCGAGCCTCGCGCTTTCGCAGGATGGCGCGGAGCTGTACGCGCTGGGGACTGATTCCACGTGCGTTGTTTCTTTCGTCCCTCTCCCTCCTCCCAAACTTCTTCCTCCCTCCCAACTAACGAACCACGACCTCCCCGGCAGGATCTATTCCTACCCCGCCCTCCTCTCACAGCGTCGACAAGCCGCACCACACCGCGCCGTACGTCTACGACGTCGAGATCGACATCGACGACCCCACCAAGGCACGCTCCGTCGCCGCGCTCGCATCCTTCAATCCCTCCGCCGACGCCGCGCGCGAGATCGCCGCCCTCGACGAGGAGATCGCCCAGGCGACGTCGAGCGTCCGGAACGCCGTCGCGAAGCGTGACTTCCTCGCTGAGTTCGCGGACGATCCGGCGCGGTTCGTCCAGAAGTGGCTGGCGAGCCAGGCGCGAGACTTGGATACTGTGTTGGGCAATGAGGTCGCTGGCACGACGGCGGAGGAGATGCGGAGGGCTGAGTTCTTTAGGAGGGATTGGGTCAATGAGGGTGCGTACTGCCGCTTGGGGGGTGGGTGCGGATGGGACGCTGACGCTAAGGAGGGTCCGGGTTGCAGCGGTCATCATCGCCGAGTCGCGCATGCTTGCGGAGCGGAAGGCCAAGCTCAGCCAGGGGCGGTGATCTCGAGGGTGATCTCGTGGGCTGCGTCGATCAGGCTCGCTTTCGCGCGTAGTGGGGAAGGCATCTTGTTGTACATGATTGGCAGTGTGGATTGCGAATTTGCGTTTCTTGTTGTGCGATATGCAGCGGCTGGCTCGTTGCCCGGGGAGCACGGCCCGGTTGGGCTCAACTGACTACGGTGTACCTGCCGTTTGCGCTCAGCTCCGCATACAACAGTCGCTTCCAAGACGACTGCAGCCGGCAGACTGCGTCCGCCGGCCCGCTTCGAGCGCCCTTGACTTGCCCATCCCTGGAAAATGCCATGAACTGCCCAGACAACTTCGCGTCAGCTGCTCCCTGCCTCGCACGCGCCGGCGCGGGCTATTTTCATCCACGTGCCCGACCTCCTCCCCCTCCTCGAATATCCTTTCCCACGCCTCCCTACCCCGATCGAGACCTTCCGCAGGACCCCTCTTCTCTTTCTTCTGACCGCGATAATCAGTATACCAGAACCCAATACCCAGCACGATGATACCCCCGCTCCCCCTGGTCCTAGGCACAACAACAGTGCTCCTGCCCGCCCTCGCAGCGTCCCAGGCGCTCTCCGTGCCGGCCACCCCGCCCGCCTCCGCATCGAAGTACCTCGACCGCGCGCTCGCGAGTCTCTCAATCGAGCCTGCGTACTTTGCGGACTTCTTTGGGACGAGCGGCAGCCCGAACGAGTTTGCACTGAAGCTGCTGCAGGTCCGTTAGGCGTCGGGGAAGTGTTGTGTGAGAGAGCTGATGAAAGGCTTGGGTGGGGGTGAGACAGGCTGTAGCGGACAAGACGGGCGTACCGCCTGCTATCAGGCCTGGAGGGATCACCCAGGACAGCGCGATCTATGATCCGAACTTGCAGGGCGGCGCGGTGAGGAGCACGAGTCCCGAAGGCGGGATCTTCCGCAGTGAGTCTGCCTCTGTCCCTCTCCCGGCTCCCGGATCGCTTTATCTCGGCTTTTCCTTTTTTTTCCGAATTAACTCGTTTGGGATTGGAAAATTAGCTACGTATGGCAGTGACTTCTTCTCCAGCTGGACAAACTTCCCGAACGGAACCGAGTTCGTCGCGACGCTCAACTTTGGGAACGACTCGATCGACATCGCCCGCGATGAGGCGCTCGCTGCGCTGCAGCACGCGGGGTCGCACCCGCTGATTGCTTTCGAGCGTGAGCCAGGAATCTATTCTTCTCGGTCTAGGAGGTATGCTGAATAGAAGCAAAGGAAAGTTGGGAACGAGCCCAGCAACTACGCCCGCTGGGAGCAGTCAGGGAACGCGACAGTGGAGTATGTGCAGGAATGGGTGGTACGTCTCTGAAAAAGCTTTTCTGTTTGAAGAAGGATGTTTGCTTACGGGAAGGTTTATAGAGCTGGACCTCTCAAATTGACTCGGCACTCGACTCGGCGTCGCCGGTTGCGCCCGCCCAACCACGGTGGTGGGGTTCCAGCGCGACTGTCGACTCGTAAGACCTGAACCTTACGCTTCATTGATTTAAACAAACCGGCTGAAATCTTTATACGACACAGCTTTGCAGCCTCCCTCAAGCCTGCCGACATCCTCCCGCTCGACGTCGACCAAAACAAGAACATCAAGACGTTTTCGCTGCACTCTTACGCATACTCCAGTGCATATAAGAGATTTTATCACCTAGCTGGTGGAGCATTCTGACATACTTATACTTGTGCGCAGCCTGCGACGCGGAGCGGATCGTTAATGCTACGATCGAAAACATGCTGAACCACACTGCGGTCGTCGGTACGGTTATTTCATTCAAAGTTCTCAAAAGAAGCAGTGGACTCATCACTTCCGGCCGGGCACAGACTATGCAAACACCTACTTCGTCCCGAGCGCGCAGGCTGCGTTCGAGGCTGGCACGGACTTCGTGGTTGGTGCGTCTGCGGTGGATTCGTCGCTGGCGAGAAGCGAGGTGAAACTGACTGACCTGCGCTGCCTCATTGCAGGCGAATTCAACTCGATCTCGTGCAGCGGTCGGGTAAACGTCACGGACACGTTTGCGCAGGCACTGTGGAGTGCGTGGTTTTATGTTCGAGATGGATTGAGCCTGAACTGACGCGCTGGGGTTTCAGCGGTCGATACGACACTGAACTACGCTGCGATTAACGCTACCAGGGTCTATCTGCACCAGGTCAGTTGCCTTATTTAAGGTAACCAAAGGTGGAGAGCTGACAGTATGGCACAGGGGGCAACGCTCGTCTTCCAAAGCAACGACCAAGAGTGAGTGTCAGCACACTGTGGTAAGACAGGCGCGCTGATTTTAACCGATGTCTTTTCCATCTTAGAAACACTGTAAGTATGAGATTGACCGGAGAATTCCGATTGGATTTCACTAATTTTTTTCCGTGTATCTGCAGGCTGGCGATGACGGCTCGCCGGGCTGGTCGGCCTACAACTTGTTCTGTGAGTCTCCGCGCAACAGCAAGCCGCTTCACAGCTCAATGTGACCCCCCCACCCATAGACCCGACGCAGTCCTCCCTGCGCGGTGAGCAGCGCGTAAACCCTGGCTTGTACGGAGCGATTCCATCTCCTGCTCGACATCTCACCTGACCTCGACTGCACTTCTTACAGCGTCTCCCAGCTCTTCATAGCCGAAGCTGTTGGCTCGTCCGGCAAAACGCGCCTCGCGCCCGTATCCGCGCCCTCCTCCATCTCGAACGACAACTTTGCGGCCTACGCCTTGTACGACGACTCCATTTCAACTTCCTCCCCCGCGCGGCTCGCCATCCTCAACCTCACGCCGTATCGCTCCAACGGCACCTCCTCCTCCCTCACGCTCGACATCTCTTCGTCCGTCCCCTCCGGCGCGAGCCCGATCCTCAAGCGCATGACGGCCCCGAGCGTCGACGAGAAGGACTCGGCGCAGGTGACGTATGCGGGTCAGTCGTGGAAGACTGGCGAGCCGGTCGGGGAGGAGAAGACGGAGACTGTGCAGGATGGCAAGGTCACGCTGCGCGCGAGCGAGGCCGTGCTCGTTTACTTGGATGGGAAGGACACGAGCGCGGCGAGTGGGGGCGGGAACGCTGCGAGCAGCGGGGGAGAGGGAAACGCAGCGGGACGGGTGGAGATGGGCAACTGGCTGGTTGTGACGGCGGTCGCGGCGCTGGCTTTCTGGACTGTGCTTTGATGTCGCTCTTTCGAACAAAACTGTGGACACTCGGTGCCTAGTATTCATTTTGCTGTTGTGTTTGAAATACGGTTGGGCAGCACCCCTTGCGCACTGTGCGCCTGTGTCCGACCGCGCCAAGCCGCCTGCCGTTCTGCCTTTGTTGTCCGTGGGCAAAGTATGCCATCAATGGAAGCTTATCTTGCCCTTATTTTAGGCTTGGAAATATGTTGCGGTGTGCGGGGGGTGCCTTTGGCGCCCATGGCAATGCTTTCAGCCTTCAGCCCGGCCAGGCCTCGCTTGAAAGTCCTGCAGCTGAACTAGTTCGTCTCTCTCTCTATAAGGCCTTATCTCTTGTCGTCCTGGATGTTGGACGAGACGCACCCCGGTCACCAGTTCAATTTGCAGTGGACAGGCGCCCGGGGCCTGGTCCTCCCACTTCAGCCATCCACTCCACCTTACGTGACGGCCAATCGTGATTGCGTTCTATCCTCTCAGTAGCTCCTTTCTTCCTCCCATGACCATCCATATTCTCGAGCAGTCTCGGACCAGAACTTCTGGGCTGACGACCCAGCCTATTCTCCGCGACCCCCGCAGCAAACTCTCCTGTTCGGACTGCCCTCGGCTGACCCACGCTTGATCCAGTCAAGCACCGCCAATGCGGACGTAAGAGTACCGCTAAACTTGGATTTGGGGCACCGTAGCATCTTAAACGGTCAACACGACCTGACGACCAGCAATGTCTGCAACGTTGGCCATGATACTTGCAATCAGTGCGGCTCTGGACACAAGGCTACGTGCACAGCGGGAGCCACGCGAATTTGGCGAAGCAGACGACACCCGCGAGCTAACATCCGACCAGACTATGCGTCTCCTTCCCACTCTCCACAAGCACCAAGCTCCCCGATTCAAGTCCCCTAGCTTGAGCGAGGAGGAAGACATCCCAGAGCGCCTCAGGAGGAGCTCGGGCGAGGATATGGTGCACTTGGCGGAGCGGGGAGAGTACGGGATGAGTCGACCAAGCTTCCAGTCGATGGAGTGGGCTATGGCAGCCGAGGTCCGAGCTGAAGAGGCTCTCAGATGAAGTGCTTTGCAGTTCGCCCATGAACATTCTCCTTCAGTGACGATGGAAACCTTAGGGCAGTGTGTCCCAGTGTTGAAGGCCGAAGACGTCAAACGCGTCGGCAATTGCATCTCGCTACTGCCCCGTTGATCATAAAAAAGGATGTGATGGCTTTAAGGAGTTTTATTCGTGCTCAATGGCAGTCACTCATGTTTTTTCGCGACGCAGTCCCCAGCACGTTCGGCAAAACGCCCTGCCACGGTTCGGCTTGCCCACTTTTCCCCGAGAAGTCTCGCGCGTTCAACTCCTTCCTTCACGTCTTCGTCTCGAGCCTCATCATCTTTCTCAACTAACCCCACTGACCATGCCGAGCATACCGGCGTCCTCATTCTCTTTCGTGACTCTTTCGAATAAAACCAAAAGACCCTGGGGTACGTGCACTCACCGCTCGGCCAATCGCGTTTGCGTGCCTTGACTCTCGACGTTGCGCAGGTCTCACATGGCGGTCTTCGAATGTTTTCATCACCATCGTCGTCGGGCTGGGTATCGCTAGTGCGTACTGACAGTACATGTGCTTCAACATCGGATTTTGGCTCGTGATAACCGTGCGGAGCCGTGCTTCACCAACAGCCGAGTTGGCTGTCTACGGCCTCATCGTGCCGGTCGTGCCATTCCGACTCGAGCAGATGGGATACCATGAAGTTGGATCACTGAACGGCTGGTTGCTGTTTGCTTGTGAGTGAGGGCCACTCTCCCCGTCACTATGACACACGACTCACACCGGTTCGTGCCTACTCTGCAGACTCAGCTGGCTTGGCGGTCAGCACGCCCCCGATTGGGTACTTCAGCGAGAGACACAGTAACCGCAGGACGCCCCTCCTCCTGGCGCAAATACTTTTGGCAGCATCTATACTACTGTTCATGTTCTCGCCCACCCTTGCGGTAGGTCCTGAAGTGTGCAGCGCCTATTGGTATGAGATCTGATTCCCGTCCTCCAGGGCATGTTCGTGGGTCGTGTGGGTCAAGGCATAGGAAGTGCCGGTGTATGGGTCCTTGGTCTGGCTCTTGTGTAAGCGGAAATCCAGTTAAACTATGTCCTGAGCGTGTTTCGCTGAACACCGGGGAGTTGCCTTAGTTGCGACTCCGTGCCCGAAGACCAACTCGGTCGCTACATGGGCGCTGTTTCGACATCCTTTACTGTCGGGTAAGTCCTCATGTAGCTCCAGAGACGTCGATATTGGAGCGGGAAATATGATAGACGGTCCCGATGGTTGCGCTGTGTTCGAGCTGACACGGGTATCGTCGCAGTCGTTTGATCGGTCCTCCACTGGGCGGTGTATTGTATGAGCACGGATGGCACTATCCATTCGTTTTAGCGCTTGGGCTCGTTTTCGTAGACTTCTGTACGTACCCCCCCCCCTCTTCCCTGGCTCGCACATAGCTGAGTGCCAAGCTTGATGCTTAGTGGGAAGGCTGCTCGTTATCGAGAAGCACATTTCCAGAGCCTGGCAGCCCAGCGATTCTCCACAGAAAGACGCACCATCGGCGGGTCTCAATGACTTACCGTACACAACCGCACCGTTAGACGCTGCAGCGCCAGTCGACCCCGAAAAGCTTTCCGTGCACACGGTCGGGGCAGAGGCGCGGAGGCCTTCCTCTGGACTGGCTGTTCTCGTTTCTCTCCTCCGCTCGCCCGTCTGCATCCTGGGCTCCGTCATCACATTCGCTTACGGCTTCATCGCCGGTGGTCGTGACACGGCGCTTACGCTTCGACTGAACCATCTGTACGGATACAGTTCCGAGCAAGTGGGACTGACATACATTGCTGCCGTTGGGGGAAGGTGAGCAAGTCATCTGGCATACCTTGGAACGTCGCTGACGACGCCCGTGCCATACCACAGCTTCATCGCAAGTCCGCTGACTGGGTCTGTCACCGCTTCTACTTCTGCATCCCAATCTGGGGCCCAGGCTGAAAAGAGCAGCGCAGATATCTGACCGACAAAATTGGAGCGAAGTGGACTACTATCGGCGCGATTAGCACGTTCGTGCCATTTGCTGTACTTCTTGGCATCCGCACGAGCGCAACAGTGTGCATCGTCTTCCTTGCCTTCTTCGGTGTACGGACCTTCACCGCTCTCTCTCCTCGCGTTTATTGACGCCAAGTTCACTCCTAGGCCGCCTTGTCGGGAATTTTGAGTCCTGTCATGTCTGAGTTTGGAAGGGCCGCGCGCGGACTGCCAGGCGTAGGGTGCGCACTCGTCGCCCCGCACTCTTGAGCAAACGGTACATTACTGAGTTCATTACCTTCCTCAGCTATGCCCATACGTACTCTCTTTTCAACCTTGCATATGGTATTGCTGCCTGTGTGGGGCCCATCGTGGGTGGCCAGGTGTACGATCGCGTCAGCAACGGTAAGCCTCGTCGTTGCTCAAACGTTCTTGAAGCCGACAGCTGAGTCTGACTGCTGACCTTTGTGTATTCGGAACAGGATGGCTCGTGTTGTGCATTCTATTCGCCGTCATGATGGGGATGTGCATCCCGCCAGCCATGATATGGATGGAAGACAAGACGCGCCTGTCTGCGATCTTCCTGCGAAGGAAACGCAGGTCGGCGGAGGAGCCGCACGAGCTCGACAGTCCTGCTCAATCATGAATGCTTATCTCCTGGTGAAATGCGTCTATGAAAGGTGTGCTTCTTGGCAACCTTTAGAGGTCCATGAAAGAGCTGCGAGTACGGAAGATGTCTTCTGTGCTGAAAGACAGGCTCCACCAGTTAATGCGACTGCTGCTCTTGAAGAACTTGCTCTTCAATTGTCCGTCCAACATACCAAGCCAATACAAGAATAAGTCAGTTAGATTTATGCAAATGATGTGACACGATGACAGTTCCGTCGTACAGGATTGCTGTCCATCTCTATCCAATCTTTGCTTTTTTCGACCTCGACCCCGCAGTCTACCGGCAGTCGCTGTGATCGGGCTTGCTCGAACCTGACGAAGCAAGTAGCGCGATAGTCTGGCTGGAGGTGAAGATCAGAGTGCAGAACCCGATGACGAGAAGGCCGATATCGAGCGCCTTGGCAAGACGTGTGCGTGCGCAGGCCTCTGTGGGGCCACGTAGAACAGCGTTTATGAAAGTGAGAACCGGCGATGGGGAAGAAAAAGAAAACGCACTCAGGTGCAAGAGCGGCGGGTAAATGAAGCAAAGCGGCACGCAGGCGACTGCAGAGTAGGCGGACATTCAGCGAAAGCGCCGTTCAAAGTAGTATGTGGTCGACGTACCCGAGCCGATCAGCGAAACGAACTTGTCCAAGTCTGTCGCGCCGAAGGTGGACACGACAATGCAGAGCGCAACAATAAAGAGGCGGAACACTTTGAAACGGACTGTCAGTCCAGCGCTCACTGTGCTTCGTTCGGACCAACTCACGGTTCTTTTGCCATTTAACGCTGCGGAACGAAGGAGTCAGCGTCCGTGGTGTGTGAAGAGCAAGGGACGGAAGCGGACCTGCGATTGTGCTTTCCGCTCTTGCTGAAGAGGCCGGATTCCATGATGCGCACGGCAGGGAAGAGCTGCAGCGGAATGGAGAGGACAATGGCCACCGAATCTGCGTCGTGTACGCCGTCAGAAATGGACAAAGGAGTCCGTGCAGCCGATGGACGTACAGAGGAACTGCACCGTCTGCACGAACTTGTCGTCCTGGGGCAGGTTGCTGATGACGACAGTATGGATCTTGCTGCCGAAGGCCGCGTAGGACATGAAACCCGACGCTGGAGGAGGAATCCGAATCAGCGACGGTTCGCCAATGGCGCGGCAAAATACTGTGCTAACAGCGCGGATGTCAGAGACGTTGACGTACCGGCGAAAAGCGTAGTCACGCCAACCATCACGCCGCAGAGGACCGCAGGGAACTTTTGAGGCTGTGCGAGAAGTCGATGTTCAGCGTCCTGTGCTTGGGGAGGTTGTCTTGCTGGCACTTACCTCCCGCATAGACTCCGTGACTGGAATGATAAGCCCGATTCCCTCGAACGCAAAGACAGCGGTTCTGCGTAACAATCGTTAATGTCAGGATGTCGACGCTCATCATGAAGTGCGACTCACCCAATTAGAAGCGGGAAGTCCTTCGGGTTGAACAGCTTCACGTCGGCCAGTCCGCGGCGCACCAAAACGGCAGTCTCTTGCCCGAACACTGCAGAGCGTCTGTCGTTCAGCAGAGTTGACCTGCTGTTCGGTCAATATTCGGGACGCACAATAGATGATGCCAATGAGGATGAACGCGTCCGCAACAAGCGCAGTGAAACTGAGCTTGGCGAGGTCACGGTAGAGGGCAAGCGGGCCAAAGACGGGGATCTGCGCGAGGATGAGGTACTGCACGGGCACGACGGTGCGACAGTGCGTGACGGCGACGATGAAGGATTGGCTGCGTCGCAGTTGAGGAGTGTTCAACGTTGCAGTTTACACGCCAGCAGAGGTAAGGAAACGCACAGGTTCTCGGCGACAAAGACGGTGTAAGCCTGAAATGGGCAACGTGAGCATTGGAGGTTGCCGGCGGAGGGAAGCGAATGCGGTAGTGTACGGAAACGAAGCCCATCTGCGAGACCGCGATGGACGTGAGGATAGCGATGCGCATCCACTTGCCGTACAAAATACCGCCGATGTCTGTCACGGTGCACCGTGCGTCAGGTACACCATTAACGAAGGACGAACAGAAGAAGCAAACGCACCTCCAAAAGACGCAGGTATGACGAGTCGAGTATTCACGAGGAGGAGGAACGACCACAGGCTGATGCCGGCGATGAGCACAAGGAACACGGTAGAGAACAGGAGGCCGCCGTTGAGGAAGGCACGGCCGAGGAAGAGGACGCCGGTGCCGACGAATGATTTTAGAAGCTGTGGAACCCCTCCATGTCAGGCAGCCTGCGGACGCCGCAAAAGGAAAGAGCGGGCGTACCATAAGAACAGCCTGCAGCACTGTTGCGTCTCCGTGCCGCGCCGCGCTCACAGACCGTTTCCTCTTCGCCATCAGCGGCGTCCGCTCCGTCACCCCGCGCCCTCGTCCCTCCTCGGCCTCCTCCTGCTCCTCCGCGCTCTCGTCCTCGTCCTCCGCGCCCTCCTCGAGCTCCTCGCCCGCGAACCCACCGTAAAGGAGCAGGAAGTCGACGAAGCTGTTGAGCACGCGGGGCTCCTCGCGGCCGGCCTCGCGCGCGCGGTTCCGGATGTGATGCCGCCGGAAGCCGCCGGGCTGACGGAGATTGTCGAGGTCGGACGTGGACGGCGTGGCGGAGGGAGGAGGGAGGCGGGAGAGGGAGGCTGAGCGCCCACGGGCGGCGAACTCTTGTCGGGCGTTTCTCTGCCAGGCGTAGAGATCGTGGCTGCCCTCCGATCTATGTCAATGGTCCGAACACCGAAAGAACCGAGCAAGCGGAGAAAAGACGTACACCACATCTGCGCCCGGCTTGTGCAGTGGGGTAGGATATCTCTCCGTCTCCTCCTGCAGATGCACCCCGCTGTTCACGCCGCTGTTGTTATCGTCCAGGGCAACCGCGCTGTCATCCCCGTTGCCTGAGCCCTCAGACCCGCGGCTGAGGCGATTGCTCTCGGTGTCTGGCGTGCCCTCCTCCTTGGCGACGAGGTGCCTGCGCAGCACGCGCGCCTTGTCCTCGTCCGTGAGCCCCTCCAGCGCCAGCGAGATCCCGCTCGCGTTGGGCGTCCCGTCGTTTGACTCAGCCTGCGGGAGCGGCGTGGGAGCTACGGAAGACCCCGGCAGGGGTGAGTCGGTTCCTGGCTGTTGGGCAGGTGTGCCCGTCCCCGACCGAGGCGGGATTTGGAACCGCCCGGGGGACGCCCCATACTGCTCGTACTCCCGGCGCAGCTCCTCGATAGCCTCGGGGTCGAGGACTCCGCCCGCGGGCGTGCGATTCGAAGGGCGGCGCGAGGCGGCCGAGGTGGACAGTGCGGGCGTGGGCGAGGACGCCTCGAGGCGGTCGCTCGGACGGACCGGCTGGGGTGATGCCGACGTCATCTTTGATAGAGAGGAAGGTGTGTTTCGTTGATGAGCTTGGACGGTAGTGGTTTTAGGTTAAGAGAGAGACGCAGGGGTGATGAGATTGAAGTGAGAAGGGTGTGATGCGTCAAGACCATCCCGGCGGCGGGGATTCGAGACCTGCACACAACTGCACGTGTCGAGCACGTGGACACAGTTTGCCGAGGATCGTATTTTCAGTGAAAGGAGTGAAAGGCCTAGACACTTCAAGATTAAACATATCTTCACTAGAAAGCAGGTGGAAACGCGAATCAGCCCATTGAGAAGGGTCGAGACAATCAAGTTCGGCAGTGGTGATGCTATGTATGCCCTCTCAATCTCTCCATTGCACCCGCTCCTCGCCCCCGATCCACCATCTCCTCAGAACACCTGGAAGCGTCAACCCGACCACGTTGCCCTTCTCGTCGAAGCGCGCCCCGTTCTCCAAGAGCGTAAGAATCAGGCGCGGCACGGCCGCTGCGGTGCCATTGAGCGTGTGCGCGAACGCCATCTCGCCCGCGGGGGACTTGGCTCGAATATGCAGACGTCGGGCTTGGTAGTCGGTGCAGTTGGAGGCAGAAGAGATCTACAAGGCCGAAAGATGATAATCGGAAGAGAGTGGATGAGCTGGATGAGCGTTGAAGAGAAAGGGTGTGGAGACGCACCTCGCCCCAATTGCCGCGACCGGGCATCCACGCTTCCATGTCGTACTTCCGATATGCGGATGCACCCAGCTCTTCTGAAGGCATGTCGAGCACCCTGAAATTAAACAGAGCATGAGCAACGCCACAAGGTAGAATGACGAAGAGAGAAAGCTGCACTTGAACGTCAACCCCAACCCATTGAAGATCTCCTCCTGGATCTCCCTAATCTCCTCCAGCGCCGCATCGCTCGCTCCGGCCTCTGAAACGACGAACATCTCTACCTTGGCGAACTGGTGTACGCGGTACAGACCGCGCGTGTCGGCGCCCCTCGCGCCCGCCTCCGCCCGGAACGCCCGCCCAACACCGACGACCTTCACGGGCAACGCGCTAGCCTGGAGCACCCGGTTCGCAAAGAGTCCCGCCAATGGGATCTCCGCCGTCCCCGCGAGGCAGAGCTGCTGCTGGTCGTCCTGCTGCGGGACGATCGCGTACGTCTGCGCGGGCGCGTCGTCGCGGGGCTGGAACCCGCACCGGTCCGAGATGTCGGTCTTGACGACGTCGGGAGGCGTGACGGGCGTGAAGCCGTGGCGGACTGCGACGCTCAGCGCGTAGTTGATGAGCGCGTGTTCGAGCAGGGCCGCTTCCTGCTTGAGGAAGTACCAGCTCGAGCCGGTCGTCGTCGCTGCGGCCTCCATGTCGAGGAGGTCGAGCGCACGCGCGATCGAGAGGTGATCCCGCTCCGAGGAGGCGGGTATGGGTTCGGGCCCATGCGTCGAGACGGTGACGGCGTTGGGCTCGGGACCAAGGGGAGAGGAAGGGTGGGTGTCGTTCGGAATGGCCACGGCCAAGCGGAGAAGTTTCGAGTCCACCTCGCCCAGCTCCCGCTCCAGCTCCTGCACTTCCGCCTTAAGCCGCTTCGCCTCCTCTATCGCTCCTTCCCCGCCGCCCTTGACCCGCTTGCCCGCCTCGGCGCGCTGGGAGCGCCGCTCGTTCAGCTTCGTCTGAAGCGCGCGGGAGCGGTCGAACAGCTCCGCAAGGCGAGCTACGGCGTCCGGCGGCAGAGCAGCTCGACGGTTGAGCGCATTCTGCGTCACGCCCAGTACGTCTGCGGCGATGGCGCGGTAATCGATGCGAGGCTTCGGGAGCGAGGAAGACGCAAGTGTACGGGAGAGCGGCGCAGTGGTAGACAGGCAGCGTCTCGAGGAAGACGCTGATGCAACGAGGATGGTGATGAGTGAGAACTCTGAGATATATCAAACAAAGTCGTACCTACAGCTTGGCTGATAAAATGGTAGCGCGCTCCGCGAGCAGCCCGAAAGGCGGCGGAGGACATCGTGGTTGAAGGCAGAAGCGAAAGGAGACTCTCGAACTTGGGTCGGGCCTCGCACTCCGGAACGGCGACGAAGCTGTGACAAACCTTGTCCTATATTTTCTGGTACAATCGGCGGTTCTGTTCAGAGTTCAAGTTAGGCTGTACCAAACTATACTGAGGTGTGCAGCCGTTGTCTCAAGTTTGTCTTAAAACAGAACACAGAATCTTTTAAGAACTTGCCTGAGGATGCGAGGCGAGATGGCCGAGCGGTCTAAGGCGCCAGACTAAGGATCTGGTCCGAAAGGGCGTGGGTTCGAATCCCACTCTCGTC
>JTLS01000798.1:0-13633 GCA_000826855.1 Basidioascus undulatus
CCCCTATTCTCCCTCTTCCGCCTCCTCCATCTCACATCCCCCCATCCCACCGCAGCGTCAATCCTCCGCCAGTGCGTTCCGTCCCCAGCGCCAGCGCCCGCGCTAGTGAATGATGATCCCCGCCGGCGCGGCGCAGAGTTCGACCCCTCCGTCCCCAAGCCCCAGCCGTTCACGACCGACGACGCCGACTCCGGGCGGTTCGTCCCATGGGCGCGACTCGAGTGCCGCGGGATCGAGTTTGTCGAGTTCGAGCCGGAGGTGCGTCTCCTCCCACCCCGCACCCCCCTCCCTCCCTTTTTCCCTCTCTCATTCTCTCTCTCTCCCCTCCCTCACACCTTTTACTCCAGGGGGAATGGAAATGCAAAGGCGCCGAAACGAGCACGGTCTTCAGCGAGGACGTCTCGCTCGATGGAGAGTGGACAGAGTACGACGAGAAGGTCCGTGGCTTCACCCACGGAACTATTGCACTCCCGTTTTAGCGAAGCGTGACTGATTGAGGGTTGGGTTGGGGGTGCGGTAGGCCGGCGAGCCAGTCAGCATATCGGGGTTCGAGAGCAAGTGGGCGAGGGCGAAGTGAGCGATGGGGAGGGATAGACGATGTTGAGGGTGCCCAGGCGCGCTGTGTGCGTTGGGGCGCTGACAGCCCGCATGCTGGCTC
The DNA here is from genome assembly GCA_000826855.1 of Basidioascus undulatus. Taxonomy (NCBI): domain Eukaryota; kingdom Fungi; phylum Basidiomycota; class Geminibasidiomycetes; order Geminibasidiales; family Geminibasidiaceae; genus Basidioascus; species Basidioascus undulatus. Next base: position 659 of record JTLS01000798.1, read on the forward strand.
ACGGCCAACGGGATTTTCGTGCTCGATCGCCCGCTCGCTTGCCCTTCACACACTGAGGCACTCGAGGGGTGACACGGCGCACGAGGGGCTCACTTGCTGACCCGATGCTGATGCCAACCAGTGGACCGCTCGCTCTCGCTGTTCGATCGTCCGCGCAAATTCAACCGAATGCAGTCTTGTTTGGCCGAGCAGCTCAATCGCATCTCAGCACCTCATCCAACTCGATCGACTTTGACGCACCGTCGCTCGACGGGCATGGAACGTGGAGGAAAGGGTAGGTGAAGGAGAAGCGATAGAGGTCCGCTCTTCACTCTTCACTCGCTGGCGTCGGCTCGTGCGGCAGCCCTTCGTCCCTTTCCAAGCTGGGATGGCACGCTGGGATGCACCGTGCCGCTGGGGATGTTCGTAGCTCGCAAGCCGCGTGGTAAGGGAGGGGCTCAATTGCTGTGCAGCAACGCGATCCAATCATACTACCCTTCTGTCGCCGTGGCCGCGTCGACGCTTGGCGCAGGGTGCAGGGCGCAGGCTCTCAGAGCCACGCGCTTCCAAACGAAATCTCATTCGGCCCAGGCAGTGCATGAAGACCTCATATTCAACCCCTCTCCTGCATGTCCAACCCTCAACTCTCACTCAATTTCAACTACCTACTCCCGAGGCCTCTCACTGTCGCTCCCAGACACAGAGCGCACGCTTGCGTCCAAGAGCAAAGAGGTTAAGTCGACGAGGGCGGCGAGAGTGGCTTCGTCGTACATGACGAGTGCGGGTGTTAGGCGCTTGAGTAGATGGGAAACTAGGACGACTCTTCCCGGTATGTGGTGGGAGGTTAAGAGGAGGGGGAAGAGTTGAAGTGGGGTAGGGGTTGAAATTTATGGAGTATTACTGGAATGAGCTCGCAGCAGGGACCCAGTCTGATACATATAAACCTCAATACAAGTGTAAACTTCAATACAAGAAGCTGCGGCCAGTTGGAGAGTTCTCTCATTGGCGTTGGAGAGTGTTTGTACAGACAAATCGTTCCAAGCAAGGCTGAAAGTCATGGGCAGCCCGCAGCGTCGCAGTACAGCGTCCTAGCACGCATTCCTGCACACCTGCGGCTTGCGAGTGTTATCCCTCCGTGTGCCGTCAGCGCTCTAAGTTTTTTACGTCACGATAGGATCCCAAAGTTTTTCACAACACGGACTCTCCTCCCCCGCGGCACGCCGTCAAAGGGTGGGCAAACATGTCGCCGCCGCGCGGCAACAAGGCGCTAGTTCCCCCAACTTGCTTGGCTGGTCGCTTTCGCTTGAGGACGAGCACATTTTCCGCTTGTTTTAAAAGTCTAGCTGTGCTTGCGAAACAGGTAACTTTTCACATGTTTACCGATGCGAACGTGCGAGTGTTTGTCAAAGCGAAGCGCAATGCAATGCCCGCTGGACCGGGAGACGTAGAGACTTGAGTGCATGACCTCCTTCACAGCTTTCGGGACTGCGATTGCACCACGTCAAAATTTCTCTTCTAACCAGGCAGAACATCCCGCCTTTCAAACCGGCCAAGGGACCAAGCCAGCGTCTCGCAGGCGCTCGGGCCGCTCAGGCCGTCCTTTCACAACGCACAGCCCCTGTCGTGAGCGGCTTGGGCGCCTGCCTGTCGGCACGCGCAAGTACAAAGCCTTGCTTTCAGGAGTATTAAGGCGTGCTTTTTATTGACAAGGCCCCGAGGGACGTGAGCCGCGCGCGCGAGGAAGCGAACGACCGAGCGACATCTCGGGCCTGATGCGGGAGCAGTTTGAACCTTGGAAACTTGGATACGATGATCCCCTTTCGCTCTACTCTGGCGCTGGTCGCCTTCCTTCACAACCGATCGCCTTCACCCACCTTTTCCTCTTACTACACCGTTCATTCGTTTATCTTCGCCACTTCACTCTTCTTCTCCATGTCGTCCGACTCTTCGTGCGTCCCTTTTTGTTCCCACAGTCGGACCCCCGAAGCTGACGCTGTGTCGCCTCGGAAACAGTCCGCCCTATCCCTTCACGCGCTCCAACACTCCCCTCATAGCAGGCTCCATCTCCGCCGTCGTCTGCGTGCTCCTCCTCGTAGGGATCGGCTTTTACCTCCGCTGGAGGTCCAAGCGCCGCGCGCAGGCGTGCGCAGCTGTCGCGCTCAGCCCGACACCCACGAGCAGCAGCGTCGGGAGCTCAGCGCCGTTGGCGCCGGGGTGGAATTGGGGCAAATGGAGGAGGCTTGCGAGTCACAGTGGGGGAAGTGAGGTAGATGTGGGGGAGAAGGTGGACGGCGGCGGCAGACGAGGAAGGGGAGATGGGGAGGTTTGAGGACCCCGGCGACGTTTTCGAGCCTGTGAGTCGCCCAATCTTACCAGCCATGCCGTACAGCGGATTGGGAGGACTGACATCCAAGTCTTCGCAAATTTCGTGTTCCTTTGTTACCTTCCTTCAGCGACGTGGCCTTTCCAGCATTTCCGCCAGCTTGTGGGCGCGCAGAGGACACCGCACAGCAGCCCAGCGCCAACCTTGTGATCCACACACTTCCTATCCAGCACGCACTGTCCTTCACTCTCTGCTGTACTTCTACCTTTTGGGACACTCTGGTGCCACATTGACGATTCATGATACCTTGCGCTTTCGCGAAATGGGATGTGGCAGTCTCACTGTAACGTTTACTCGACGACATGACAGCGGAAGCACGCGCATATAGGATTGTGATGGGTTTCCTCCGTTATGTTTGGCACAACCATCCGAATATACGGACTACGGGTGCGAGATAAAGGGAGGGGCAGGAGGAGGGTTGGTGTCAGAGTGTAGGGAGCGCGCCGCGAGTACGCACGACTGCGAAAGGGAACATAGTCGACAGACGACCTCGACAGGCAGAGAATGGGGCAAAGAGCTTTGGTATAAAACGTAGAAGGAAGGATCCTAGAGATGTTGGTAGTCAAAAGGCCCGAACAGCGTGAACAGCAGGCGCAACAGTGGGCAACAGGACGCGATGCGAAGGGGCGCTGACGGGAAGAGCTCGGCTATCACACTTCGTGCAGGTCAAAAATAAAGGGAAATGCAATTCTATATCAGCTCGGTAGTTGACAGATTCAGCAATCACAGCGCCCAGTGTCCCCTCGCCCCACAGCGTCCACCTCGCCACTCGCGGCGTAAGATCCCATCACTGCGCCCTTTCCCCCTGCCTTGCTCCCGTTTTCCGACCCTTTCTCTGGTCCCAAACCCTCCCACTCAATGAGCCCCCTAAAGTTCAAAGATGAGCGCCGGCGTACCTCACCCCTCCTTCCCCGCCCGCTTCGCGCGCTCCTCCTCCCGCGCATTGGTCAGGCGCGCATAAAACTCCTCATCTAGCAGCGCGCACTCCTCCACACAGATCAGGCTCCACTCATCCTTCCTATGAAGTATGAGGAAATACACCGGACTTGTTCCTCTACATCCTCGTCCCCTGACTTCTCAGCTCGCGTCCCATCCCGCGGACGCGAACTGCTGGGCAGGGCATACCTGCTGCGCTGTCCCGCTCGCCACCCTGGGGAAGGCCTTGAATGCTGGGAGGAAGGTTATGAAGAATACGTCGTTGAGGTGCGTTGTGGTTGTGTTTGGTGAATTTGCATGGAGGGAGAGGGCAGGGGGAGCGAAAGGAAGGACGACGACGGGATACGGGTCCCGCTGTGGTTCGAATGTGCTCGGAGTCGTTGTGGATGGCATTTGAACACTAGAAAAGACATTAATTTAAGAAATAAGTTTTGTCTCCCAGAATAGCATGCTGTGAAAGACCTGATCATTGCGCACTGCCTCTCGGTGGCCGCAATGGGCACGCTGCGGCAGCAGGTAAAAGTACCACGAGACGCGGCGCCAGCTGAACATGATCACTATATAACTACTAACTGTTGCATACTGTTTTGTGACAAACCTGGGTATGCAGTTCAGTCAGAAGTATGTCACAGGACGCAGCGCACAACGAAAGAAGGCTGTCGAGAGCTTTGCCTGTAGCAACCAATAAGGGGCAAAGGAGCAAGTTTTAGGGCAGTTATTGGAGAATGCGAGGGACTTTCAGGTTTCTAAACGTCCAGATCAACTGTCTTCTGTATTTGGCTCAACATAATAGAGCACTCGCGTGGGGCATGGCGACTCGCAGTGTGCTACCTTCCAATTGTCCTTTCGATCTGCCTTCATCAGGGAACAAGAGAAGGGTAGATAGCTTTACGTCAAATATTGATGATTAGTAACTCACCTCGACACTCCTTCTGAGCTTTCACGCAAAGGGCAAAGGTAAGCGCGAGGGCAGCCTCGTATGAGAAGGAGCGTAGTAAGCGTCGCAACCCGTTGTAAGATTCCTAATTCAAGTTTAACGTTCTAATAAAAGTTTATTGGTACATTATCGTGGACCCTGAAACGGGCGGTATGCGAATCAAGGCGAGTGTGTCGCTCCAACTGGGCTGGCCGCGGAACGGTTAGTTATCGGATCGCCGAATCGGTGAGGGCGCGTATCGACCTTGCCCTCCTACGTTCACCATCCGCCAACGAGACCACCCCCTGTTCCCAGTATACTCATAGTTCCACTCTTGATCATCTGGTCTTGCCCGTATGAACCGCCTACCGGCTGAGATCCTCGCCCTTATCTTTCGCCTTTCGTTGAGCTACGAGCTGCCGTGGTGGTACGGCGAGAGCAAGGAGCACCCCGCGACCCAGGCTGATGCTCGTATGCGGCCGATGGAAGGTGACTTGACCCATGCAACGCTGGCGGGAGATAAGAGTTGACACCAGCAACACGCAGAGCGTTGCTGAACTCCGACCGTACTCGCACATCGTGCTCGACGCCGCCGACGCACGACTTTCTCTCAGGACCTCATCCAGCGCTCCCGTCGCCTGGGCAAGCAGCTGGCCCTCGAGGATCGCGTCCTCAATTGTCGAAGTCCTCGTCCCAGCGTTTGCAGCTGCGGATGGAGACACGCAGTTTGTGGCACCTCTCTCACATCTCACTGGCCTCCGCTCCATCGACGCCAACAGCGCGGTGTCGTTCGGCCGCACCTTCTTGGCCGGTCTGGTCCTGAGCCAGTCTGCCGAGCAACTCCGGGAGCTGGCAATCTATACCGACGTTCCGCTCGATCTCCTTTTGCGTTGCTTGTTCAGGCTGGCCAAGCTTCAATTTCTCACGCTCGAACTCGAGGAGACAGCTCCGGAAAGCACTGCAACAGTCCTTGCTGATGGTCGTCACCTACCGCGCCTACGGTCCTTCAAAGTAATACACTATTCCCAATTCTGCTTGGGCCAAGTACGCACGGAAGAGCTGGAAGAGCGCCTCCTCGAAACGCTCGGCCGCTCACCATGCCCGTGCTCGAGAAGCTCGTTCTGCACTTTCAACAGATGCCCATCCACGTCCTTCACAATGCCCTCAGCGGAATCGGCGCCTGATTCATGTGCCTAGAAGTTGTTCTACCCGAGAGTTCGCCGCCTGTTATCGTGGATCTCGCCCTCACATGCCCCGCCTTGAAGGTCTACGCTCCCCCGATCTGCACTGCGGTCTATGGCTCCGAGCTCGCCCATCCAAACATCACCATTATCGAGCTTCTGAAGACTTCCACCTCAACTCCATGAATTATGTCGCGTTCGACCCGCTATTCTCGTTCTGTTCCGCCCTCTCAAAGGCCAAGCTGCCCGCGCTTCGGTCCATATGGCTGACGGAAAGCGCTTTCATTAACGAGAAAAAGAGTGGAAGCTTTTAACAGGTCCGCCTTGATCGAGGGCGAGAAGAAGGCCTCGAGATATGCTTTTATCTAGCCGCGGGTCTGGGCGGGATAGTTGTTGCGCTGGTCGACCGGGACGGCAGGCAGATAGATGCATATGGGGGGCCATTGACTATATGATGCTGCGAGCGCCGTCCTTCGCTTGCATGAATGACAACTTGAACTCATTGGAACAGCTGCCGGTGTCCCTGTAACTTTCAATCTGGTCGGGCTTGTTCACAGTTCGAAGAAAGTGCATCGACTCGCAGGTCCAGAACCAAGGGGAAGGAGACACTGCACTGAGACCACACATATTTACAGCGTTGTGCAGAATCGTTGCATTTTCATAAGAAGGTCAACAATCTCGGCCCCGTTAGACAATACGCCGCACTTGTGCTGCGTCCTCACAAAAACAGAGCGCATCCGTCCACGCTGTTGGCGCTCGTCACCACGCAGCCAGCAATCCCAGTGCAAGCACACCATGCAAGCCTCAAGATGCGATGCGACAACAAATGCAAATGGTGCGTCAATGCGAATGCGAGTTGCTTCCAGTCCCCGCGTTCTCAGTCCCCGACCCAGACTCGACCTTCTCCCTCTCCTTCTCCCATCTGCCCCGCCGCTGCCTCAACCTCGTCGAAACCGTGGCCCCCTCGTCCAGCCCGCGCGACCTGACCCATCTCCACCTGACCTTGCCCCTCTTGAACCCAATCCACTTCCACTGCAGCCCGCCCACCCCAACTTTTCCTTCCCAGCGCCACGTCACCTGGCGCGCGGGCCTGAGCGTCGACCTCATGCGAGGCGACCAGCACCGTTCCCACTCTGCAAACATGCGCCTATACGCGAGGGATCTGTCCAGCCGCTTCCCCCGCCGCTTCTCCACCCGCCCGCGCAGACCGCGGCGCCCGCGCTGCTCGACGAGGTCGCGCAGACGGCGCTCGGCAATGGAGTCGCGGTACTGACGCGCGGTATCGTGGTCCTGCGCGTGCGTGTAGAGCCGGAAGAGGAGCGCGCGAGCCGAGTCGGAGAGGGGCTCGGGGTACGGGTGTCGTTGGATGAAGCGGATCGCGATGCGCGACATTCCGCGCGCGAGAAAGCCGCGGACGATGGCGGTGAGGGTGTGAGGGGTGGGCGCCATCCCCGCGCGGACGAGGCGCTCGACCACGTCCTCCGCGGCGTCGAGTCTGTCCGCGCGCGCGTATCCCACCGCGATGATCCCGTACATGACCGCGTTCGGCTCGACGCCGGCACGCCGCGCGTGGTCGAGCGTCGCGAACGCCATGACGAAGTCGCCGCGAGCCACGAAGCCCTCGACGAGCGCCGAGTATTGGTACTCGGTCGCCCGGAGGCCCTTCTCCGTCATGTCGCGCAGAAGTTCACGCGCGCGGTCGAGGTCGCCCTCAACCACAGCTACGTTCCGGATCTTGAGCGCCCACCCCATGTGGTCGTCGTTCATCCCGCGCCGCTGAAGCGCGGTCATGATCCGCTCCAGGATGTCCTTCGGCGGGAGCACGTTCGCGCGTCGCGCCTTGCGCGGCATCCGTCGTTGGTGCTCCACCGTGTCCTCCAGCGCCTTGACGATGGTGTTGACGTGCCGCGTGTTGATGTGCACGCCGCCGTGCGAGAGTCGCACGAGCCGGACGAGGTGTCGCGCGAGGTCGGTCGGGTAAAGTCGCTCGGACTGCGCGAGGTGGCCGAGAATGTACTCGAGGGTCTTCTCGTCCGGTAGCAGCCTGGCGGAGCGCAGCAGCTGCAGCGCGTAGTTGATGCCGCTCAGACCAGGTAGTTCGTCGAGCAGCCCGCCGCGCAGGAGCGAGTTGACAGCGCGGGTCGAAACGGGGAGCGTGCCCGCTCGTAACCGCAGGTACGCCTGCCACGCCTGGCCGGTGCGGACGTGCGCGCGCACGTACGCCGCGACCGCGCGCTCGTCCTGCGCCGCGTCGAAGCCGGCTCGCGCCATCTCGTTGAAGTAGAGCGTCGCTCGCGGGAAGTCGCGCTGGCGCGCGCAGATGCTGATGAGGGTGGTAAAGGTGGCAGGGTCGGGGCGAGGTCTGGCAGAGGCGGCGTGAGGAGGATGACACAGGTCGGACGGCACAGAAGTGGGGGTGGGTATCGAGGATGAGGGGAGTGCCGAGGAGAAGGGAAGGCGTGAAGAGGAGGACGCGGGATCGAATGATATAGGGGAGGGAGACGGATGTGCGGGTGACGAGGATGCGGAGGGCGGTAGTCGCGAATGAGATCGAGCGGGGGACGGCGGTGGGAGATGCGCGTGGTCGAAATAGTTGTGGTAGATCTTCAGCGCGCCCTCGACGTCGTCGGCGTCCAGCCGCAGCTGAATCAACGCGTTAAGGACCCGAGGATTCGCGTTCAAGCCCAGCTGCGCCGTGTCCTGCAGCGCCCTGCGCTCCCTCTTCTCGTCGAATCCGAAGGCCCGATATCCGATGAGGATGTTCAGGTGTGTCTTGACGTCGTCGAACAGGCCCTGGACCCGCATCTGCGAGAGGTATGTCCGCGCACGGGCGAGGTTGCGATTGAGAAGATGACCGAGGATGAGGGTGTGGAAGGTGCGCTGGTTCGGCGCGAGGCCGTACGTCCTGAACTCGTGCGTGTCGAGCTGCGCAAAGCGTCCCTGCGCGACGAGGCACTCGAGTCGGACGTTGAGCAGGAGGACGGACATGTCGCTCTTGCTCATGCCCGCGACGGCATATGCGAGCAGGAACGAGCGGTCCTTCTCCATCGTCCGCGCTATGCGCTCTAGCGGACGGCGGGACAACGTGAGCCCCGCCTTTTCCGCTTCGCGGAGGAGCTGGAACGCCTCACCGTGCGCGCTCAAATGCGAGAAGGACTCGGCAAGCAGCTCGACTACGCTTGGTTCGCGCAGAGCATCGATTTGACGCGCGTGCTCTCGGAGCGTCCGTAGCCTCGAGAGGGCCGAAGGCGGGGGCACGGGGTCGCGGAGGAAGAGTTGGAGGACGTAGGAGACGGCGTAGAAGGGAAAGGACTCGGAGGTGACTGGAGCGTGTGCGGATAGCTCGGTGGTGATGTCGAGGAAGGAGCCCGAAAGCAGCGCTCGCGAGAGACTCTCGTGCGCTGCGACTAGGGAGAACGAGGACGGCGCGGGTGGAAGAGGAGGAGGGGGTGGGGCTGGAGGTGGTGACGGAGGATCAGTTGGCGCAGAGGCTGTTGAAGTCTGCTCTCCTTCGGGCGTCGCGTAAGGTGGAGGAGACTCTGTAGCCTCCGAGCTGTAGCGTCGAAGTTGAGAAGGCAGGGTACTCGGCGCGAAAGGTGGATGTGACCGAGAACTGGAGTAAAAGTACGGTCGGTGATGGGAAAGGGGTGCTGGGTGTAGAATGAGGTACCTGATGGAACGCTGGGACGTTCCTGGCGCTTTTCCAGAGCGAGAAGGAGGTTTATATCCGATTCCTGCAGGAAAGATGGAAAAAGTGGTTCAGAGAATCGTCCAGGTGAGCTCTAGCACCCGAACAGCCCACGACGACTGCTGACAGCCGCCTCCCTCCAAAAATTTCCCCAACGTCTCCTTCGCACCGTCTGCCAACCGCCACCAGCCAACTGCAATGCCAAGATCGCGAGTCTCCTGTCTTCTGCACTCACCGAGCAGCTCCCACCCGTCCAGCCCTGCGCCCGGCTCTTCCTCCGCCTCATACGCCTCTCTCCGGCACAGCACCGCCGCCGCTGCTGTGGCAGAAGCCCTTCGCGGGGAACCCGCAAACGTGCGCGCTGCCTGACCGCGGGTCGAGGCGAGCATCGGCCGGCAGGGAAGGCGGCGATCCGGGACGAGCTGGGGAGATGGATGTGGGTCAGGGCTGGTCTGTATTGTGGAACAATAACATACTCTCTACCAGTGAATCGCAACCTCACACCGGGAAATGTGCGAAAAAGAGGGTTAAAACAGCGCGAGGAGAAGGACGAAGGCAAGCGAGCAAGCGCCCTTCGCGGTCTTCTCTCCTCGAGCGCGGCAAATGGCCGAAGCGTTCCCGCTGCTTCGCGTGCCCGGTCGGACGACTGTATGAACTGCACGACTTAGCTGCCGTTGCCTCTCACTGTTGAAGATTACTATACTGCTGAAATATATTCGGGATAGACAGCGGAGATCTGCAGTTTGCAAGTAAATGAAATGTCTGACCAAGTACTATACATAAGTTTTAGTGGACCAACAATCAAAAAGCTTCCTTGGCGAAGTTGGTATCGCAGTGGTCTCATAGAAGTATGACTAGTCTCCGACTAGGCAATCCAAAGGTCGCCAGTTCGAGCCTGGCAGGGAGCATTTTTTTTCAATCATCTCTATTAGAGATGATAGGTCCGAAGGTCAAACTTGAACAAGCGAGCGAGATGCGAGTGGGCCACGTAAGGAGACCCGTGACCCGGGCAGCCACTAGGTATCGGCAGATATCCTCCAAAGGCGCAGGTTTCCACCGAAAGGTAACAGTTATCGGCAGCTTTACACTGTAAAGGTAGCGAAGTATGCTGGATCTGCATCGACAGAACTGCGCTCAACTTCACATCCCGCTCTGGGAGGCAGCCTTTTAGTGTGTCAGTTCACTATGATATCGATAGAGCTGTAGTGGTCACATGTCGAAACAGGTCACCACAGCTGGAGAGTCAAGTAGTTTAGTGCATTGAGGGAATTTTAGTATTGACATTGATCCAAACGCCGCAGGGTTTGGCCGCAATGTGATGTCCCACTCACCACTACGTCTGATGATCTGAGGATTTCACTTTCAAAGTGATGCCACATGCTTGGGTGGGGTAGTGGTAACCTGGGTCGTTGCCATTCGAAATCGACCCGCCCCGTGTTCGATTCACGGTTCAAGCAATTCTTTTACTTCCCTTTCCGGCTGTACCAGCATTGACCCAGATTTAATTCCAGACTTTTTTTTGCTGCCTAGACTTATGGACCCTACCGCTGTACCAGGTTCTCGCAGCAAGGATATCTGGCTGTGCAGTCAAAGTATGCCTTGAGATTACCGAGAAAGTTTGAACCCGCAGTTTATCCGCGCTGCCTTCGGGCAATCCTCGTCACGCTTTTGGTTTGCCTTCTCACCCTCACCATCTCACGTCGTCTTGACCTCCTCACCGAGCAGCCCCAAAGTCGCCCAAGCCCACATGCCTTGCATCTCGAACACTCCAGCCATGCACTTACTCCCTGACGAGATCCTTGACGAGATCTTTGGTCTTGTGGTCTGCGTCGATGGCTGGTGGTACCTCGAGGATGACGAGGACGAGTTTGAGCCGCTGGAGGCGATAAACCTCATGCTCGTGTGCCAACGTTGGGAGAGTTCATCTTCTATAAAAGACGTTGATTGCGGCCTGAACGTCCAGATACCGCTTGTCGATATCTACACGCTTGCTGCCCAGTTCCTGTACTACCACATCAAGCTCTATTCCGTGGACGCGGAGGCGTTCGCGAAGGACCTCGTTCATCGTCGTTCGGATCTCGGAACTCTGTGCAGGGAACTTACAGTAAACATCAAAGAACTTTCGGGCACCGATCACGGAACCTGATTCAAACGACGCCGAAGTGCTTACGCCGATCAACCTGCTCTCGAACCTTCGGAACGTCCGCGTTCTTCCTGATCCCCACGGATAGGTATCTCAGTAATCTCTAGGGACGATCTTTGTGGGGGGGCCTTGCGTTGAATCCCTCCGCTGAGCAGCTGCAACAGCTCGAGTTGCGCACGCATGCGCCTATCGACACGCTCTGCGCGTGTCTTTCTCGTTTGTCGGCACTCCAGGAACTCGCGATAACGCTTGCCAATTGCGACTTTGACGACGAACTTGATGATCGCAAGCCCCCGACCGCCTTGAGCCTGCTTCGCTTGCACCGTCTTCGTATTGACACATCCAGCGATTATGAGCTCCACCGACGGGACAAGTATATACTCAAGTGCATCGCAGCATCTCATCTCGCAGTCCTCCGGGAACTTGATCTGTTCCTTCGATACATCTCTACGGATGCCCTGCGCCAAGCTCTCGAAGCCGTGGGCACTCAAAGTCGTAATTCTGCGGCTTCCTTCGGACTGCTTCACTCCATCGTCTCTTCCAAACACAGGACCGCTCGACGACACATGCCCTATCCTCTCAGTATACGCTCCATACCGCCTCATCAGCGAATTCGGTGCAGTGCTCAGTCACCCAACTCTTACCACATTGGAGCTTCCTGATGATCTTCCACTGGACCAAGCCACCATGGTGCACGTCTTCGGCTTTCTCGCAGCCCTCTCCAGGACAGCATTGCCAGCCCTGCGTTTCGTTAAGTCCAACATCGTCTCATTCGCTTATCAGAGCGGCGGCATTGATTCTCTGCCCCATGCTCTCAACTCATCGGAAGCGAAACGGTTAGGCTATGCAATACAGATGGCCGTTCTGCTAGGGACAATCGGGGTTTCGCTAGTTGACAAGAGAGGGAAGGAGATGCGCATCAAGTAGACATGGAATGACTCTTTCGATAGCGGCATGTAATGTCCTGTGGTAGTTTTCGTGCGGCTTGATCCGTCAAGATTTGGCCCAAAAATTAGACTTCCGAGGCGAGGCTTACACCGTACGAGATTATGAGTAATTGGCAACACCAGGGGTGCCATGCGAGCTCCCAATCCTTTACTGTTGCTCCCATACGGTCGCTTCCGTTTGCTTTCGGGCACTGTCCTCAGTGTATACCACGGGCTACAGGCTTGTTGCGAGCAGTAGTGACTGAGGTGTTGAGTTACACCGCTCTGTGGAGCGCACTCCTCACTTCGGCCGTTCCTTTCTGTAGCTGCAATTTGTCTTCACTCGATTCTTTTTTAAAAAATTGATTATTTTACCTGATATGAGAAGGGCTGTTCAGATCGACCTTACCAGCCTCGGGCACCGCAGCTGAGCAATATTCCCCGAACACCCTTCAGACAGAGACGATATGCATCTGGCAATACTAACCCTCTACAGGTCCTCCCGCACAGCACTCTGCATTGGCTACATGTAAAAGTCTCAACTCCCGGAATACTTCAACCACGGCGAGGAAAGATATTCAAGCGCCGGACGCAACGGCGTGCAAAAGAGAGTTTCGAAATGCATTGCCTGTGCCAACTCCAACTGAAACTCTGCTGGTACCTTCCCCCCTCTTCCAAGCCCACTCTCCCTCCTCCTCTCCCAAATAACACTCCACACTAACGCCCATGCACCCCCCAGCCATCCCCACTACCTCCGCGCGCGTGCTGGACCTCCACCCTGCGGGTCCCTCCTGGACAGGCCTCACCTCCTCCGCCCCGCAAG
>JTLS01000008.1:0-68649 GCA_000826855.1 Basidioascus undulatus
CCCGCGGCCGAGTCCCCTGCCCCGCCGCAGCAGCCCCAGAAGCGCGGCAAAGGCGGGCGCTTCCTCAAGAAGAACGCGCCCTCCTCGTCCGGCTCGCGCGCCACCGCGGGAACGGGAACGGGGCCAGCATCCTCGGCCGCTTCGACCCCCGTCCAGCACCGCATGGCCACTGCCTCGCCCGCGCCAGAGTCGCCCGCGCCGTCATCCCCTGCTCCTGCTGCGGCGCCCACGCCCGCGGAGGAGAAGGAGAAGCCTCCGAGCAGCAGGGAGGGGAAGCGCTGGAGGGTGGACGAAGAAGAGGGTGAGAAGGAGGTGGAGGAGGAGGTGAAGGAGGAGGTGAAGGAAAAGGGGATGGAGAGGGAGAAAGAGGACGAGGGGAAAGGTAGGGAAAGGGAGAGGGAGAAGAGGGAGGACACGGCGGAGGCGGAGGATTCGGAGGCGGCTGCAAGGAGGAAGCGGACGGAGAAGGCGACTGCTGCGAGGAAAGGTGCGTGGATGGAGAGGAAAAGGATAGGGAGTGTGGAATGGGAAGGGAAGGATGGGGGTGCTGATAAGAGGGTGCGGGCCGATAGCGAGCCTGGCGGCTGCGAGCAAGCGCAAGGCGGCGGAGATGGCGGATACGACTGATGGGGGAACGGACGACGATGGTCCGCCCTTCCTTCTCCCCTTCTACCCATCAAGCAAAGGAAAGTCTAAAGCCTTCAGCCCTTCCCTCTCAGGCCGCTCCACCCCCGCTCCCTCCAAGCGCCCCCGCCCCACGCCCGACGACGCCTCCGCCGCCTCCAAGCGCTTCCAAAAGCTGATCCTGACCCTCTGGGCGGACATCTCCTCGCATCGCAGCGGGGCGATCTTCAACTCCCCCATCCGCGCGAACGAGGCGCCCGGGTACCACGAGCTCGTGCACCGCCCGATGGACTTGAGCACTATCAAGCGGCGCGTGCGCGATGGGCAGATTAGCACGAGTCTGGAGTTCGCTAAGGATACGTTGTTGATGTTTGCGAATTCGATGATGTATAATGAGCCAGGGAGCGATATTTGGGTGATGGCGGAGGAGGTGAGTCCTTAGCCTTCCGTCCCTCGCGCAACCCGGCCCCGAGAGAGGGGAGTCAGGAGAGGGGAGATGGTAGGGCGGTGCTGATTGGGAGAGGTACCGGCAGATGATGAACTTTGCCGAGACGGCGATCAAGAACTTTAGGCAGACCGAGTCGAATCTGATGTACTAGTCTTCGGACGGTTGGGGTGGGGCGCATGATGGTTCTTCTTGTACATGGTTTGGCACTCGCATGATATGGTTATGTTTTATGTACGTTGCCGAGTGAAGCGTGCTCCGAGACGTTGGGTGGAACGCAGTCGGCCGCGGCATGCAGCTTCGCTCTCATCTGGCATCGGCGTCTCTCAAGAATCCAGATCACATCCAGGCGACCTCTCTGCCGCCCTGCTTCCTACGCCGCTCCCACTCCCGATCCCGCTCTCTTTGGCTCCACCCCGCAGAAGCAGCCGTCGCCGGCCTCCCCAGGTCCGGACCTCATGCCCCCTGCCCCCAACCCCCTTCTCGCTCGCGGAGGATACGTTCTCGATCTCGACGGCCCATGACGATACTAGGATCGGTGCTGGCCCACGGGTACGGCTCGCCTGAGGGCGCGGTGCTCACGAGGTCGGCGGGGGCTGGGGGGGGGAAGGGGTACTGCGGTCGAGAAAGAAAGTTTTAATGAGGTGAGGAGGGGATGGGGAAAGTCGGAGAGGGGAGAAAGGAGAAGAGGCATGGGAAAAGGGAGGGAAAAAGAGAGGGAAAGGAGAGGACGCGCGTTGCGGGTTTGTTCGAACCAGACGTCCGGGTTCCTGTTGTGTTTTCAGGCCGGTAAGATCCTTGAAGAAAAAATAACAAAGAGAGACCGGATGAAAGAGTGTCGAGACTGAGACTGACCCGTGCACCAGCAGCGCAGTGAAAAACAGCCAGACCCACAAGGCGGTGACTGCGGCACGCACGTTCGGGTCGGGGGGAAGAGGTCAGTGGGGAGGTTGAAAGTCTTTGGACAATGAACTGAGAGAGAAAACAGACTTGCTCAGTAGCCAGTTGCACCAAGTCAGCCCGATCGCAGCGTGGATCTCATTACAGGTCGCGCCTTTTCTCCTCCCCGCCCCGTATCAGCAATTTCCTGTCCCCCAAACTACTTCCTCCACGCACCGATTCCCCCACACCTCGGCACCGTCTCCCTCCCCACCCTCTCACCCTCCTGCGCCGTCTGCACCGTGAGAGCCAAGCCCGAAGCGAGGTACAGCGCGCTGAGGAGCCCCGTCCAGAGTAGCTCGAGCCAGACGCGCCCCCAGACTTCGGTGGGTTGGAGGCGCTCGAGGAGGAGCCTGCGCCACAGAGAAAGGGACCTGAGCAGCGTGGGGAGAGGAAGGAAGGGGGGAGGAAGGAGAAGAGGGGAGGGAGGGGAGCTGGTGAGGAGGAGAAAAAGGGAGGGGGCGCACAGGATTGAGGTGGTGAGGAGGGAGAAGAGGGAGGTGAAGATGGTTAGGGCGACGGTGATCCCTGTGCGTGTAGGGCCGGTCTTGCGTCTTTCAACGGTGCTAAAATATAAGGATGCGGGAAATGGTGGGCGGGACTGACACGCCCCAGTAAGCCTGGTCACATCCTTTCGAGGACATCCTTGTCAGCACCGCAGGTGAGCTTCAGGACGCAGCGCACAGCGCACCTGTTGCGATGCAACTGCACAGCAGAGAACGAAGTCGGCAAAGGAGATGGCCAGGGAGGCGTCTGGCTCCCACGGAGGATCTCTTCGTGAATCGTATCTCGAGCCGGGGAGTGTCATGAAGGAAAGGGCGCACAGTACAGTCGGAGTCGCAGTCGGCGGATGGGGAACTGCGGCTGCAGGGCGTATGGATCCATGGGAGGTAGCGGAGAAGACCGATGGGCTTGGAGAAATAGAGGATTTGGACGGGTCGAGAGAAAGGTGGGAACGCCCCGAGGATGCGTTCCGATCTGTGCTTGATCAAACTTCGACGACGACGGGCGGCGAACCGGAACGAAGCGGAAGCCGCTGCCGCTTCCTGACAAGGTCCAACTTTCTGGTGAATCGCTGCGCAACTGCTCGTCTGTCGTTGTCACAGTCGTATAAAGGTTTTTAAATAAAGGGTTTTTTAATACAAGGAAGTTCGTCTGAATATGCTCTTCGGGTCCCTGAGAGCATGTTCTTCCATGGGCATTTTCAGCGCTAGTGGAACACTGAGTCCGACTTGAAACTCACATCCCCACGTGTTAGGCATGTTTTGGCCGCCATGGTTTGGTATATATAACCTTTCAAAAAAACCCGTGTAACTAAAAATCTGAGCCTTTTCATATACTAAAGAAGGATCATTTTTATGTCTTCAGGAGTTGATAGTCATCCGGCCTGATGGTCTAGTAGTATGATTTTCCCTTAGGGTGTTCCGATTGGGAGAGGTCCCGGGTTCAATTCCCGGTTAGGCCCTTTCTTTTGCCTTTTTACCTCCTCCATACGATGAGGAAAGACACCCGAGGGTGAGATGTGAAAGAGCGTTTAGCGGCAGTCGGCAGTCAGTGCCTTGTTGCAGCTTTGCCCCACGCACCTTCCTTCAGTCGCCGACCCCCGTCCCTTTGAGATTGGCCGGTTTCTGAAGAAGTCATTGACGTTCGGTCGGTAATGCAATACATCTTGCATATACAGTCTCGTTCTGGGTCCGTAATTGCCTGTGAGTGTGTGCATGGTGCAGCGGTACGAAGAACCCGTGCCCTGCAAGTGGTGCCACGGTATGAGCACCATGTTGCTGGGTATGTACGAAGACTATCGTCGGAAACATCTGCGTAGATCTACGATACAGTGTTTCTGCAAGATATTGTTATCAATATCTCATACCGAGCCTTTCAAAAATGCAAGAAGCGCTGTGAAACACGAAACGCAGCCGTGTTGAAACTCCCACGGTCGCCAAGAAACAAAAAATGACGAGGAGAGAAGACCGTCAAAGTCACGTTGTGGCTGATCGACAGCAGCTGTCACAAGCTCGCCGTTCGCTCTCCACACTCTCCCAATCCACACAAAGACACCGCATTCGCACTTCCACAACGACGACGACGCGCGATGGTCCGACGAGCAGGTGCAGCGGCGGCAGCGGCGGCGCTCGCGACGCTCTGCGCGTCGAGCTCCGCGCTGCAGATCCCCCTCAATGCCGGCCTGGAGGAGCAGCATGGACACCTGGTTGCGCCCCTGGCGGGAGAGGTCTTGTCTGCGACGGGGAGGAAGCTGGTAGGACGGTTTCTGCACATCTCTGATTTCCATCCGTACGTCTGTGCGTTTCTCCAACCGCTTGGGTGCCTCTTACACTGGACGGGGGCACAGGGACAAGTACTGTGAGCGCGAGATGGCGTTGTAGGCTCGCTTGGCGGGGCACTGATGGGTTGCGCGGGGAGCAGACTTGGTCGGCGCGTCGGAGAAGAGCAAGTGCCATTCGAAGCACCCGAAGAAGGACAAGAGCCGTGCGGGGGAGTACGGCATCGGCGCGAGGTGAGCGCTCTCGCGCGCAGAGAAGAGGCTCAGAGCTGAGGGGAAGCGGCGGGATCAGTGACTGCGACGCCCCGCCGGCGCTGATCAATGTCACGTTTGACTGGCTGAGGGAGGAGTGGGCGGACGGGAAGCTGGACTTCATTGTTTGGACAGGTGCGTGTCAGGTGGAGGCTGGATGGGAGATCGCAGCAGGATGGGTAGCTGATGGGATTGAGAGTATGGTAGGGGACAATGCGCGACATGTGAGATGCAGTATAGTATTTGAGCGTGGATGGGGAGCGGAGCTTACGGTGATGAGCAGGACCTGGCATATGCCCCACCACGGTACGTCTTCCTTGCTGCCCGATTGCCTTGCCTCTCATTTTCTGACAATTCCTCTATGCGGGACATCACAGCACACTGGATGAAATTCTAGAAGCGAACCAGTGGATAGTTTCCAAGATGAAGGAGGTGTTCGGCGATTCCATCCCCATCGTGCCTTCAATCGGTGCGTCTCTCTTCTCGTCTTTTATGTGGAACAGGAACAGGTATTAAGCAGCGCGTGAAAACAGGCAACAACGATATATTCCCTCATAACATGTCAGAGCATTGCAATATGATCTTCCGCACAGCGCTAACACGGACACGACGCTGCAGCATGTACCCTGGCCCGTCCGCGATCATCAAGGAGTTCCAAAAGTGCGTCTCCCTCTCTGTAATTTCACAGCGGCGGCATGTGCTCATCTCAATCGCAGAATCTGGAGAGACTACATTCCGGAAGACCAGGTGCGCAGTGCTGCATTCATTCAGAAAGCGTACAGCTGACGGTACGTCTCCGCTAGTTCCACACCTTCGAGCGTGGCGCGTACTTCACCCGCGAAGTCATCCCCAACGAGCTGGCTGTCATTAGCCTGAGTGAGTCTTGCCATCACATTCATCCTCCTGGACGAGGCTGACCTGTTTCCCTTTCCCAGACACCCTGTACTGGTACGACTCGAACAAGGGTACGTCTTCCTTTCACCCCATCCCCGTTCCCCACTCTCCTAACCCCCCCTGGCATTCGCAGCCGTCGACGGCAAGTCCCCTTCCCTGCGTTTTCCGCGGTTACTCAACTGAACACGACCACAGGCTGCGACTTTGGTTCTTCCGAGCCGGGCGCGGTCGAGTTCGACTGGCTCGAGGCGCAGCTCGAGCAGTTCCGCGCGCGGGGGATGCAGGTCTGGTTGTCGGGGTGCGTCGACGACTCTCGTCATGCCAACTAGACTGGAGTCTGACGGGCGCGACACAGCCACGTCCCGCCGACGCCGGGCAACTACTACCAGGAGACGAGCTGCTACCAGCGGTTCGGGGACCTCGCGGTGCGGTAGTGCGTCTGTTGTGGTTGGCTTCGCGGTGTGTGCTATATGCTGATCAGCGCTGCGGGCGGACAGCCAAGATACGATTTTGGGGACGCTGTACGTCGTGGGACGGATGGAGTGAGAGGGGCGCATGCTGATAGTTTGGAGGGACGCAGGACGAGCCATGTGCGATCATTTGGTGGATTTGCGGTTGTTAGGTGGAGACGCTGACACCTGACACCCCCTCCGCTTCTGCTGCCGCATTTTAGATGAACGGTAAGCCCGTTGTCGTCTTCTTTAGCGTGGGATCGAAGCTGATCATGACCCCTTACAGTTGACCATGTCCGTGCCATCCCGAATACCACCCACTAACCGCCACGCTGACGCTGCTCCCGTCCATCTTCCGCAGTTCTTCTGGATGGTGTGTCATCCGCCCTTTCCCTTCCTAATCCGCAGCGACTGACCTCCCCTCAACTAGGACCGCACCGAGCTCGTCTCGATGGATGCGACGCCTGCCGAGTTCAGCGCGGTCGCGGCGTCCTCGCCTGCGCGGATTTCGCGCATGCGCGCGGCGCCGCGGTGGGAGCTGACGTGCGCGGACCGCGTGCATACCGAGAGCCTCATGACGGATCTCATGCAGGACTTTGCGGACCTGCCCGAGGACCCGAAGCTCAGGCATTACTCGATCATCAATGTTTCCCCTTCGGTAGGTTGGGTATGCGCAAAGTGAGAGGGTGGAGGAAAGGGGCGGCGTGCTGAGCGGCTGGGGGTGGGACAGGTCATTCCGACGTACTTCCCTTCGACTCGCTTGTACACGTACAATGCAACTAGGACGAACGAGACGAAGCGCCAGTGGGAGATGCGGGCTGAGGAGGGGGAGGATGACAAGGCGGAGGAGGATGAGGGTGAGGGTGAGGATGAGGATGAGGATGAGGATGAGGATGAGGATGAGGATGAGGATGAGGATGAGGAGACGGGTAGAGAGGTAGACGAAGATGGAGATGGGCAGGAGGAAGTTCAGGTGCGCGAGCTTGAGTTTGCAGTCCTAATCCGCCACATCTGACCCTTTCGAACAGGAACCGAAGCGGAACCACGGCCACCAAGTCTGCCCCCCCCCTCACCTTCCTCTCCCTGTCCTGCTATGATTGCTGATTTTTTGGGGGGGTTCTTCTACAGCGCCCCGGAAAGCGACCGAGCAAGCGCTCCTGCAGGAAGCGCAAGAACCGCGGCAAGCTGCGCTGCCAGAAGAAGAAGCCTGCGCATACGTCGCCGGACTCGCCAAGCCGGAAGAACACGTTCTTGTGCGTTTCGCGTTCCTCCACTGCTAAGCCTTCTGCAACGGCGGTACTCATTTTCGGCATCGGTGTGCAGAACGCCCCTCGGATACACGCAGTACGCTCTTGACGTCTGGATGAAACCGGATGGCAGTCGGCTGAACTTGGCGCGGTTTGCAGGTACTATATCGACTTGGACCGGTACTATGCGGAGGAGGCGCAGCGGCATCGGCACAACAAGGGGAAGCGGAAGGGCAAGAAGGGCGACCGTGGAGACAAGAAGCACGTCCCGCAGTTCGAGATCGAGTGCGCCTTCCTCCCTTACTCTTCCCCTCCTCTTTCCCCATTTCCTCGTCCCCATTTCAAATTTTGCTTCCCGCAGATACGTTACCTACACGATCGACGCGATCCGGAAAGACGAGCCCATCCCTCACCACCACCTCCCCGGCTTGGCGCTCAAGGACGGTGGTAACGAGCCCGTCCTCCCCCACAGGCGCCCGCTCGCACCGTACAAGATGCCCGACCTCACGATCGGGAGCTACCTCGGCTTGGCGAAGAGCATCGCGAAGAACCGGAGGCTCAGGGAGCTCTTTTTGGAGTACATGTGCGTCGCTGACTTTATGCTCCTCGGCATAGAGAGATGGGGGGTGCTGATGAGCGGGCGTGGATGCGAAACAGGTTCACCAGCACCGGTGAAACGAATTGAGCCCACGGCTTCCCCCTTTCACCCTTTCTTCCCTCGGTGCCTTGTCTTCGTCCGCATATACAGCTATCTCTGTTCCTTCCTTTGTCTTTATTGTCTGATCGCATTCACCATCTCGCTCGACTCGGACCTGCTCTTTGTACACAACGAACCTTACGCATTTCGCAACGCTGCGACTTATTGCTTTTTCGGCCTTTTTGGTATTGCCAGATGTTATCATTAATGGGGACTGATGGAGGTCCACGCAAATTATGGACGGAGGATGAGCGAGCGATCCGAGTAACAGCGTTCCGGCTTGAGGCCATCATGGGAGGAACGTCGGCCTATTCGATTTTTTCTCCGCTGCTGGTACTCTATGTTTCCCTTCGTTTGCAATATCAGGCATACGGGGCCGAGTGGTCGCGACTGTTGAGGCAATCTGTCACCGCGAGTTGTCGGCAGTATTACACCAAGACATTGGCGTTTTGTCTATGGGCTGCGATAAAGCCTTATGCTCCCAATTATCCTGTGCATGGGGTTTAGTCCATGGAACTTTCCCTTCCGCATCCGACGTTTCAAGGGAACGCGGTGAAAACGGACACAGCCACTTGTTCGAGCCCATACAAACAATGCCACTGCCTCGTGGACCGGGAGCATTCTGCGTAAGTTTCCAGCCCTGGAATAATTGCTCGTGTGCCTTGTACGCCCTGATTAGGCCTGGTCACCGCCTAGCGCAGCAGTGGCGATCCTCGGCGGTTGCTAGGCAGGCTTTCTGCCTAGTGCTCTCCATTGTGACTTGCGCACACGAGCATAGTGTACGCGCATATACACAATCTCTGTGCATTGCACAATATATTTCAGCGCCTGAAGCGGGCGCCGTAGTAAACTGGAAGTTCCGCTTGCGCCCGCAGGATCCCCGTTGGCGGCCCACCACGACATTCAGGACCCGAGCCGGCGTCGCCTTCTGACCTCCGCCTCCAGGCTCATTCTTTTCCTTCCCTTCGCACGCTGCCGGACGGCGCATGTTCAGACCTCTTTAATCCTTCGCAAGTCAGCACGACTTTACGTCCAACTCGCTGGACGAGCTCACCATCTACTTCCCATCTCTACGTTCCCCCGTCCACTACCGCCTCCCATGGGCGCCTATCTCGCCGAACACGGTAATCCACCGTACCTCTCCTTCGATGCCGGTGGTACACCGGAGTGGCATGCAAGATATATCCACCGCCGTTCGGACTCGTCCTTCTCCTCGGCATCCTCAGCGTCGTTCAGCAGCCACCAAACGACGGCCTCGTCCGATTCGCTGCCATCCTTCGACGGCGACTCGCACGCCGTCGCTCCGCCCACGCTCGTCGACGGTCTCATCCCCTCCCACACTGAGATGTACTGCCAGCAGTTCCCTCTCGGACGCCCCCCGTCCGGCGTGTCGATCTTCACATCCGCTGTGACCTCCTCGCCTCTGCGCAAGTCCCCTCCCGCCGGGCACCCTACACGCACTGCGCCCTCGCGCCCGAGA
Organism: Basidioascus undulatus; assembly: GCA_000826855.1. Lineage (NCBI taxonomy): Eukaryota > Fungi > Basidiomycota > Geminibasidiomycetes > Geminibasidiales > Geminibasidiaceae > Basidioascus > Basidioascus undulatus. Next base: position 9,312 of record JTLS01000008.1, read on the forward strand.
TCGGCGAGCGCGCCTTACCCAGCATGCGCGCGGGACGCGCTAGTAGGGCTGAGAGTCGAGCAGGAAGTCGCCGACTTTCTCGCGCGCGAGGAAGAGTTCGCTTTTCCGAGCTTGAAGGAGGAGCCTGCGGAGGAGATGCAGCGGGCGGGACCGCTGCGCGGCGCTCCCTTGGGCGGACGGGATCCGCTTGAGCAGCTAGCTGCGAACGTTCGGAAGGCGTGAGTAGAAGACGCCTTTCCCCTAGGTAGGCTACGCTCATCCCTCCCTCCCATCTCCAGAGCCAGCACCTCCGCGACGGACAAGGCGAAGCAGGCTTTCGTGCAGGCGTGGTGAGTGACACCCATACGCCCTTCATCTCGCCTGTCCGCTGACAGCCCACCTTTTCTAGGTTGAGCGGTGCTTACTGCGCTTTTACTGACGGTATGGCCAGCCTTGATGCATGAGAGGGTTCAGCTGAAATTCATCTCCCTCAGGCAATATTTCGCGGCAAGAGCTGTACGCCTCGTACGAAGCTGCCTGCGCCAAGTACGGCGCCCGGACCGTCAACGCGGCTTCTTTTGGAAAGGTCCGAGTATCATTGATATTTGAAAAAGTCGAATTATGCTGATGAAAGGAGGTTTTAGACTGTCCGTGCGTGTTTTCCGATGGTCAAGACGCGTCGGCTCGGAGTCCGCGGAGCGTCGAAGTACCACTGTACGTCCTCTCTGAACCACCCCCCCCCGCCCNACACTGAACAGATTCCCTTTCACCAGACTGTGGCGTCCACCCTGCCGCCTCGGCCGAGGTCGACGCGCTCGCGGCGCTCGGCAGCGTCGGCGCCCAGGCGTGGTCCATCAGCAGCCCGAGCGGCAGTGTCTCGGGTTCCTCGAGGGCGGACGACGACGACGACGACTTTGGAGATGTGGACTCGAGGTTGTCCTTTTCTTCCCATAGTCCTTTCTCCGGTCGGATACTGACGCGCTTGAGGCCTCGCAGCTTCTGCGACTCGCCCGTCTCACAGCGCAGCGCCCTCGACTTCCCGACGTCTGCCAGCTTTGACCCTCGCACGCCCACCGTCGAGACCGTACTGCACATCCCCACTTCCTGCTCTACATCCGGGAGGCCCACGCACGCCCGCGGGCGGCCCCCGCGCCCCGTACCGGTGAAGACGCCGGTCGCGCCAGCGATCACGAAGCATCCTCGCTTCCCGTCCGTCGGCCCCGACTCGCCCGCCGCCGAGGTCTGGGGCTGGTACGCGTCCCACTGCCAGAACCTCGTCGAGGCCATTCGGTCGTACCGCTTCGACTCGTTCGAGATCTCCCTCCGGACGTTCTTGGTCAGGCTGAACGAGGATCAGAAGCGCGCGGTCATGCAGCCGGAGGTGGCCAATGCGATGGCGATGGTGAGCGGCATACTCCCTACTACCCCAATCGTGTTCTTCCCTAACAAGTACCGCCTGCAGGCGGACATTGTGGTATACGACGTGATCGTGAGCTATTGACAAAGCAAGACGGCCCGGAAGCTGACTCTGCACAGTGCGTCCCACAGGAAATCATCTCCTTCATCCGCTCCCAGACTACAGCGTCCATTCCAGTTTCTTCGCTCGCGTCGTTGCGCCAACTGGCAGAGAACATGGAGCAAATCCTCGGCGTCTCAATGGAGGGTTTCAGCCAAGTGCGCTTTCTACTTCTTCCCTTTCTTCTGTGCACCCGGCGTTCTGACCCCTCTCGGAATGTCCGTAGTCGTTCGTCGGCACAAAGATCGAGCTCGGCGCGCGCTTCGGGCACTTAATTCTTCGCTGTTAGTACTTCGACCCGTTGAAGGAGGGAAAACTTAGCTGACACGATCGGGTATTAAAGTCTTGGACCTGTACCAGATCACGCAGACCCTCGTCTCCATACTGAGCAACAAGTCGCAGGTCAACCCGATGCTGGAGGCTTGGGAGAAGGTCGACTTCGATGCGGTTCGTCCTTCTTCCTTCACGTTTTCGAGAGGGACACATGGCTGACAAGCTCTTGACATCTAACCAATGCGCCCTCGTTTGGTACGCTGCCCTTTTACTCTCCGTCGACCGCAGCGGCTGAAATACCCGAGGTTACAGCAACTGCCGCCACGCCGACTTCACCGAGCTCGTCCAGACCGAGTTCACCGCGGTTATCAAGAAGGTTGTCCTTGGCTGCAACGAGCCGGTTCAAGTCTTGATGGATTTTGTCAGCCAGGCGGCGGACCACATGCTCGACCAAGGACTGTCGCCTAAAGCGTACGTTGCCAGTTGCCTTTCCGCCTTCGACTGCGTGAGCTGCCGCTAACGCTGGAGGGGGAGTAGTGCCATTGAGAGGTTCTGCTTCGTAACTGCACAAATTATCCGGGATCTGGTAGGTTGACTTTCCCAGCAGTCTCGCCGGGGCACAGTCGTCGCGGCTGACCCACCCGCATCGCAGACCATGCGCAGCGAGCCGAGCTTCGGAGCTTTCCAGATCCTGAAGCTTTGGGCTGAGTAGGTCCTGATTGATGGTATCTCCAGGCTGCCTGCTGACGCTTTCTGTCATTCCGCCTCACAGCGACCGGGTGGCTTTCAAGATCCTCTGCGACGTCGCCCTCGCCGTGCAGCCTGTGCAGGAGGACCTCTCCGGCGGCGCCCCCGCCGACCTCCCTCCCTTCCCCGCTCAACTTCCGCCTACCGCTCAGATGCCCAACTTGACCTTCTCTCGCGTGGCTGCTTCCTTCCCCTCCCACCCGACCGACTTCGGCCTACCGCCGCCTTCGCCGCATATCGGGGAGTATGCCGCGGCGCGACCTGCGATCCCTGCGCCTGCGCCTGCGCACATCCATCGGCCCCCACCGCTCGAGTTCTCAGCACTCAGGACTGCCCTCATGCCGGCCAGCTCGAACGGCGCTGGCGACTACTTCGCGCTCGACACGCCCATGTACGGGCCGCGGACGGCGATCGCGCCCGCACATGTGGGCAGTCTCCAGGCAGCCTATGAGACGATGGTTTCTGGAGCGGGATTGGGAGGGAAATTCTCAGGCTACGCACATATCTCGGAGTATGGCGCGGGGTCGCAGTCGGGGCGGGATGCGTAGACTGCGATTCAAAGAGTGCCTGTCGTTCCTTTCGTTCCTTTCTCATCACCTTCCTACTAAAACTTCGATCCAGGCGATCGCCCATATCCCCTCATTGATGGTATCTATCCCTTACTTTCACCGCATTACTTCTTGGCAGTGTTCGTTGTACTTTGTCCTTGTTCTTCTGTTAAACCGTTGACACAATCGTTGATAGCCTAGTCTAATGGACTTTTGACCGAAAGCCATCTCGACACAGTGTACATATGCTTCGAGGGGTGTCTCTGTGCGGTCCAACAGCGGAACGTGCCGTCCTTCGAGGAGATGAGTGCGCAGTAACTGTTCAGGGCACTTCGTGGGTGCTCGTCAACTGCTCCGCCTTGCTATTCTGTACCAAGTAGTGGCGGCCTGGACATCCTGCTCGTCTCTTGACGCTGCTCGCGCTCGATTAAAAAAAGGGGGTTTTAAGTCTAAAGGGCTGACCTGCAATGTGCGGGCGCAGCTGCACTGTCAACGCGGAATGCGGTATAAGTAGTCAAGTGGCACAGTCGTCTATTTCCAGTTACAGTATCCCGCCCCTTTGTGGAGCGTTCTCACAACAGTCCGTTACCGGCTGTATGGTACTTTGGTCTTGCAGCCAGAAGCAGGGGCGTCTGAACGATCCATGACCACACATTCCCAGGAAATACAAAAGCGGCTGCTCCCTGTAGGGCAACTTCCATCTTCTCGTGAATTCGCCTCCTCAACTCCAAGTCGACCTATACCCCTTATCCCTCCATAACAGAGAATCACACAGGAACCATGCCTCAAGCACCTCCGAGGGCCTCCGACTCGGCGCATGCTGAACTGGGCACCAACGCACCTCTCCCAGACCGGCCGCGCTTCCACTTCGCGACATGGCTACGCTTGTACGGACTGGCGGCCATGGGAGGTACGCTCATACCGATAGGCTCAGGGTTATGAGATGACTCTAACCTTAGTCTATATTGTGACGGCAGCTATCGGCCTGGGGACGTTTGCTGCTCGAGTGACGACGCGGAACTGACTCTTTTGAACAGGTGTCTATGAGGCCGACCCAGCGCCCACTCGATCCTTCCTCGTCTTCAACACGGACGGCATCATTGCATACCCACAGGTGTGGTTTCCCGTCCCATAGTGTCCAAGATGCATGCTCAATATTGCCCAAGACAGTTCGCCTACGCGCTCCGTCACAGTGAGCACTCTTAAAGCTAACTTCAGGCTTCCGGAACCTGGCTGACCCGCTCGACGTCTACAGACATCATACCCGTTTGTGAGCTGCCTTTGATGAATAAGTACATAATCGACTCCCTGACCCTTTCACCTGCAGACGCCGCTGCTTTGATTGGTAGAAAATTTCTCTGATGCGCTTGCGACAACGGGACTGACGATGTGCCGCTTCAGCATTCTTCGTTTCCCTTGTGAGTGAGGTGGTGGTTCCATGATTCCGAAGCGGCTGACAAAAGAAGAGACGAAATGGCAGTGTCTTCTTTGTGCTTTTCCAGATCCGGCACAGGAACTTCGAGGATCTGTCGGGCGCGACGTTCGGCGTCTTGTACTCGCTCGTCACAGCCGCTGTTTTCCGGGTCTTCATCAAGTGGCTGATAGGTGGCTTGCGCCGTGGGTATCTTCTCAAGGACTTATTAACATCGTACACGCTTACACTTTGTAGGGTTCAGCTCACTTCCTCGATGTCTGCAAGCCGGACGTTTCGAGTGCCGCTTTCACCGGCAGTGGCTTCCGGCAGATCATGTAGGACCTTCCGTTTCTCCAGCTATCAAGCGTCCCACTCACAACTTGTGCACCCAGGTACAATTGCAACATCTGTACAGGCGACCAGAACCACATCAACGATTCTTTTGAGTCCATGCCCTCGGGTCACAGCACCGCTGCGTGGGCGGTAAGCTTTGGGCTTTTTATGGTTATTGGTGCCCCAGTAATTGACTGACGCTACACCTAACAGGGTCTTCTGTCTCTGGCACTCTTCTTCAGCGCGCAGCTGAAAGTCATGAATGATACTCCCGTTGCCTACTGGAAAATTGTCCTTTTCTTCGCTCCTCTTCTCGGGAGGTGCCAAGCACAGACGTGTCAGAAACTGGCCCGACGAGGACCTACAGGTGCGTTCTTGATCTCGGGGTCGCTAACGATAGACGAGTACCACCGTTGGTGGGGTTCCCGATACTTACCGGCTTGCGCAGTGCTGACTACTGCCTAAACAGGTATGATGTCCTGGTGGGGGGCGTTATCGGATCGTGTTGCGCGTAAGCACCTGGCCGTCAGTTTGTTGGCGAAAAACTGAGGATTTCGTGTTGGACGTGAATAGCCTCCTCGCCTTTCGCATGACATACGCATCGGTGTGGGACTTCAAGTTCAATCATGTGAGGAGCCTCCCATTCTCGCTCTCTCGTGCCTGTTGCTGATTCAAATGCACGTGCAGATCCTACTCCCTTGCACCGAGAGCCTCTTCTACAGGCGGCAGCGGTCTCTCAATACGGGCAAGAGTTCGGCGGATGTCGGGGCGCCAACAGGAGGACTAGGCATCCCTTCTCGCTTTAATTATGCCCTTGGCGAGCCAGCATACGTTGGGTCTGGGCGGCCATTTACGAGGGAAGGCGGGTGGGGTGGGCCAGGTGCCTCCGAACGGTGCACCGTTCGATGCGCAGAGGGTTGGGCGCTGAAGAGCGATCGTTTCTTGTGCGAAGTGATGCTTGGACTCTTAGACACGAAATTCTTGCATCAATGCCCCAGTTCTTCTATGCTCCGATTATTTGAGTACATGTGATGTAGTCAAATTTGAAGCTTGGGAAGAGAGTGTAACAAGAACAAGCATTGCTTGAACCGTCCTTGCCGCAAAAAGTACCCCAGGGCAGACTGGTACTTACCTTTGAGAGATATAGTGAGCCGCCGTTCAAATACTGCTCAGTTCGCCTATAATTCATGAGAAAGACCCCAACACTGTCAATGACCGAGGATCTGCAAGAAGTCTACTGGCGAGCATCGTGAGCAGTGGATTCCCGGCTGTGCGCTGCCAGCCTCAATCCTGCGTTATGCAACTGCGTTCAAGCATCGATTCTGCGCTTCCCTTGAATCTGGTGTTCATACTCCCAGAGATTTCCTCAGACCTTCCTTGATCGGGAAGTCGAGAACGATTGGCGTAGCCGGTGCACGCTGCCTCTTCCCCATGCAAAGAGCTCAACGCATGCCAGCAGTGTGGAGCTATCCAAGTGTCTGCACGCACACAATCCCAGCTCTCATAAAGACAATACTAATATAGAAGAAGTGTCTGTGCAGTGATCTGTAGACCTCGTACAAGTCCGAATGCCTAATGACATCTCCAATCTCATCCTTGTACGACTATTTCTCCGAGGACGGGATCTTGACCACCCCTCGTCATTCTGCGGAGCCTCCTGGCGTACCCCACCCCATGCATCCCGGCAAGCGTCACCAGCGCGTATACAGCCGCCCCTGCGAGTGCAGCCACCCCGAGCGCCCAGGATTCACGCCGGGCTGTGAAGTTGTGCACAATTAATGCGCACGTGTCGGAGATCGAGAGCTCCGCTAACCGGTTCGGGGCCTTGTGAGTCCAGGAAAATGCCAAGCTGCCTCAGGAGCGCCCCGATGTCGAGGCCGAGGAAGCGGTCGGAGAGGTCTGCAGAGGCGAGGAAGAACGTGATGTCGGAGAGGCTGAGCTGCTGTAAGATGGTCGTAACTTCCGGGGGGTTGAGCTGCTGCATGATGGACGTGACATCGGATCCCAGAAGAGGGAGTGCCGATCGTGCTGCCGAAATGTTGAGGCCGAGAAGAGGAGTCGCGTAGGGGTCCTCCTCGGTCACAGCTGTGTAGTTGCGAGGGACACATCTGACGAAATTTTGTCAAAGGTTAGGGTTTGAACAGCACGGTAAAGCAATGGAGTGGAGTGGTGGCGGACATTCACCGCCGGTGGGACCGATGTGGGGGGCGCAACGGACCTCCAGGCGCCTGCGAAACAAGGGAGTCGATGAGCAAGTATTTGAACACCGTAACCATCCTCAACGAATTCGAATTCGGCTGTATACTTGAAATTGCAGCATGCATTTGTGCATATATCGACAAGAAACTGTGTCTGGAAGATAGAAAGGCGCAGTACATCAATGGGACCGGGGCAGGTAGGAGCGGAGACATAGAGAGACAGTCAAGGGAACTCACCTTCCCCGAGTTGGAACGGTTACCGGAAGCCCCACATTCCGTCAAGAATGAGTAGCAATCCTCCTAGTTCTCGTACTGCCCGTCCATGCTCAGTTCACAGCGACTGATCTGAGCCAATTCCCTCGTGGCAAGACCGTTCATGCACTGCGCGGACACGCTCGGCCGAATGCGCACAAAGAATTGCCTGGGCCTCAGCCGAGGGATAGTCATAGTCTGGGACGGTTAGGCTGCTGTTGCTGTCCAGGCGGGGCTGGAGGGGGAGTCCGGTTTCGTTCGCGAAGACCGGCAGAAGCTGCCCGATAGCGATCGGCAAGACTTGGGAGGAGCGGCGTAAAGTGGCGCTGTATATGAATTCTAGGTAATGCATCTTTGAAGAGGACAAAGTGGGTACGATAACGCACTCATACTGGCAGAAAGGTCAGCAACAGCAAATGGGCAGCGCAGCCAGCTCACCTCGCTGACCTGACCATTCTCAACGATGAGGAGAACAGCGTCGATAGCGGTCGGAAGGACGAGGCCGACGGTAGTAACGTTGAACTGAGTGACGAACGTGACAAAAACGAAGGTCTTTGGCTGCCAGGGAAGAAGCGGGCGATGTGGCCAGATAACACTGCATAACAAGCCCCTAACTGTGTATGTGGGATATGGATAATGTTCTTACATGACAAGGTTCGTAATTTTGGATGCCACCGGCGAGGGAAACCAAGTGGATTCCGTCCGAGAGTCGTTGAGCGCCCCGACGAACAGACCTGTGCGGGTTCATTGAAAGCTCAGGACGACGCTCTTAGGAAACCGATGTTCTCCAAAGCAAAGCTCACCGAATATGTACTGTACAGATTTTTGCGCAGCAGCGGTTGGGTATGGAACATCAACACAACGAGGCTCTCGCAACAATGCATGGCTCACACTGCTGTATCTAATTCACGGCCTTCAAAGGTAGTGTTGATATCGACACGTCTGACAATGTCCTAGGAGAAAATTATAGCCTTAATGCTGTTTGCCTGAGCAACGTTGTTCCCCTCAAGAAGGCTGGAAACGGTGCCGTGAACTACATAAATCATCTGCTCCAACGACGCTGTTTGTGAAAGAGCCAGGCTGATGGATCTGATGCTTACCTTTATCCCAGGGTAGCAGCCGCAGCGGGAGACCGGAAAGAGCGCCAGTCCGGTAGGAGCACCCGAAGAAGGATTTCTAAGGCAGCTATGTCTAACTGCTGAGAACGGAACATAGGAGGCGCACGAAGCGCAAATAAGGTAAAACAGCGTTGCAGTTCGCATCGACATCCTGAGAAGGGGATGAACGGCAGATGAATGAGAATGGTCAAAAAGGAAGTAGATGCTCCTTCCGCATTGAGGTGTTGCTCTTTCTGGAGTCAAGTTAGATACATACAGATACCGCCCCGGGATGCTGTGGCCGTTGCTGGCTGGCTGCGGTCATTCACGGTACTAGAGGAAAGTCCCACGGCCACTGCATTGATTAAGAGAAGCAACCTATAATTGAAATCTGGGCGTTGCGTGGAGAGCGTCGATGCCTGACCACTGTCTCCGAGACAGCAGTGGGCATGCACCATGCGTCGCCCAATTTCGATCATCCTGTGCCTCTTTCCCGTCGTGCATCTTGCATTTCAAATGCAGATGTCAGACCTTCTTTCCGAAATGCAAAAGGTATGAATGCGCGAGCGAGGAAGCGTGCAAGTAACGAATCGCGAGTACGAAGAGCTAAGAAGTACAAAATCAAGCAGCGACACAGAAAGAGAAGCACCTCAGGGAACGTCGACATTAGGAGCACTGCTCAAAGCATCTCCACTCGCCTCGCGAGCCGCCCTATCCCTCGTCTCAATCGCCAACCGCTCCTGCACGCTCGTGATATCCTCATCCTCCTCGTCCTCGTTCGCGCCATTCAGCACATCAAACACCTCCTGCTCATCGGCACTGCTGGTGGAGGGTCCTCGACGCTTGAACCAGCGGAGCGGAACCGCACGCCTTCCGAGCGTCCGGGGTGACCTCGGCGGTTCGCGCTCGGCCTTCTTGCCATTCAGCAATCGGGACGAGAAGCCGGAGAAGGTGTTGCGGTGGTGGCGCTGCGCCGTGGGGGGTACGGGCGTGTCAGACCAGTCCGGCGAGGTATGACCCTCGTCGTCGCTCGACGTGTCGTCCGAGTCGACGACACTCGTGTGACCGCTACCGCTGCCGCCATTTGCGCCGTCGCCGAGCATGAGTGAGGACAGCCTGTCGCGCGGGCCGCCGGCGCGCTTGCGGAGAGTGCCCTGCGCCGTGCCGCTGTGATTGCTTCGCGCGAAGGCCGCTTCGGCGTCGGAGCTGACGGGCATGGCGGCAGCGCTGCCAGCGGGCACGGAGGCGTCCAGGCTAGGCGTTGAGACCGGCGTACGGCGGCTGACGTCGCGGACGGCTTGGCGACTGCACATTCGATTTAGTCATGAGCTTCTGTGGGCAGACGAATCGTAATCGATGCGAACCCACCCTGCGAGGATCTCCCTTTCAATCTTCATGCGATTCTCGACCAGATGCAGTCGGGGCCAGGCTGCAAGCTGGCCGACGTGCATCATGCGGTCGAGCTCGACAGGATCGGGGTCCGACTAAGTGCTCGCGCCATGTCAGGTCAGCGCTTTGCGCCTAGCACAAGGATACGCCCAGCACAAGAATAACGCACCAAAATCCGGATCCAGTCCCAGAACCGAGTTTTCGGCCAAATGGTAATGCTGCCATCGAACTGGTCAAGACCTCGCTCGTCAGTCCCGTTGTCCTTCGGTGCATATACGCAAGGACTTGCTCACCTTTTGCAGGAAGACCGAAGAGAAGTCCGTCGCCAGAATCTGAGGCATGAGCTCGAGATCGCGGATGACCTGTAATCCCACTAGGTTAGGTTTGCACAGCAACGATGATTTGTAGCGATCATAACCAACCTTGAGGTTCTTGTTGAGCTCGAGTTTGAGGTATTGCTCGGCGGCCTGGACATGCGAGTCAGTAAACCTCAAGGCAGCATTGAAAAGCCGTAGCGAAGCGTACTCACCGCCAGCAAGAACCCGCCGCGCCAGCCCTTTCCCCGTCGATGTGCAACAGGTTTTCCCGCCGAGCCTGCACAGAGCATTCCTTCATCAGCCTTTTTGTCGACGATCGCACAGCTATGACGTACCTCTGGGTGCGAAAAAGAACAGGTGCACGTGCGGGTTGACCTGGGAGACGATGGCGTGATTGACGTTGAAGACTGTTCAGAAGCAGCAAGAGGTAGTTGTCAGCGCAAGCGAAACCAAAGTCGTGAGACTGTGTGGGGCGTACGGAGGTTCAGGGACTGCAAGGGAATGTCGACGCGGATGCTGCCGTCCTTGAAGCGCGACCCCATCGAGAATGGCGAGATGGTGCCGTCACGGTGCTTGCGCATCAGCACAACGGGAGATAGAATCTGCGTCGGGAAGATGAATATGAGCAGCGCGATCTCAAAAGTATGAATCGAGCCGAGTCCCTTACCCCAGGTACAGCTGCGGAGCTGCAGATGAACGTATCGTATCAGTTATGTGCTTGGCGCGCCAGCAACCAGTGCTACTCACGCAATGATAGCGGACCAGATGATGCAGTCGGGAGCAGTCAGGTAATTGAGAACCTTCGTGGGCCTGCAGAGCGGGTCAGCTGCATTTTGACTGACGCGAGAAGCTGCCAACGCACGAATGCCGGTCCGAGGGTGTAACGGAAATGTTGAGGGCTCTTCCCGTGCGCTCGTACGCCTCGCGGAATGTGAGCGACCTGTTCGGGATGGATCTCAGTATCACATTTCAGCGGATCGGTATCAGGGTCCATTAACTTACCCATAAGTGAAGAAAGTAGCCTGAAATGTACGAGTCAGCGACTGTTTCTTCCGACTTCACAGCAAAGCTCACCTTCCGCGCCCAGTCGACCGTGTCGAACCTGGCTCCCATCTTCCACCATCTCCGGATCCAGACAGACACGGGTTCCTCGCAGGCCGTGATCCTGTTAGCCAGCTCGGGGCTTTTCAAATTCTCGGCGGATCAGTTATAGGCTTCCCCTGCACGCAAGCTCTTAATGAAACCTACCGAAGCAGCTGCCGGAGCTCAGCGTCGGTTCGAGTGCAGCACAGTGCCGCAACGAGCCCGCCGGCAGACGTGCCCGTGATGACGCGCGGCAGGAGGTCGGCGTCGAGGAACGCGCGAAGTACGCCGAAGTGATAGCTGCCAGGTTAATCATAAGTCAGACCGCGATATTCGTCCGAGGGAAGAGAGCCTCGTACTATCCGAATGAACCTCCGCCCGAGAGGCAGAGCGCCGAGCCGCCGAAGTTCTTGTTCGCGCCCTGAGTGGGAGGAAATAGGTGAGTATGGCAGATGAGAAGACGGTCAAAAGCTGGCTTGCCTTGAACAACGCCTTCTTCTCGTCTAGGGATAGGGCGGGCGACTGCCGGATGTACGCGAGCGAGTCCCGGACTTCGTTCACGTAGTCCTCGACGAGGTACTGAAGTAGTTAAGCAATGGCTTGGATCAGCATTTCGGGTTGTCTGGGACAAAAGAACGGCTGAGGCAAACCTTGGTGCCGTAGAAGGTCTGCAAGGCGCGAGATCGCAAATCAGCGCTCGTTCGGCGCATGACTGAACAGGAGGAAGACGAGGCCAGACAACGCACCTCGCTGTAAAGCCGCGGAGACTCCGTGCCTGCGAAGTTGTTCTTCAGGCAAACCTCCAAGACGCCGACCAAGCCCTGAGCGTCCCCGTCCTCGCGAAGCTCTCTCAAGCTCTTAAGAACCTGGACCTCTCCCCAAGCGTCAGTCACCCCTCCCGCCGTCTTTAAACCCATGCACGACTTCACACTCACCTTCCGCACCAACAGCACATCATAGTAACCGCCCTCTCCGTCCTCTTTCTTCCACCCCTCCAGCCCCATGAACTCGTCCATCTTGAGCGCGGCCTCCTTCCACTCCTCATACGACCGCGCCTGGCGCAGCTTCTTGCGCAGCTCGCCCTTCCGCCCCCGATCTGACCCTTCCTCGCACGTTAGTATGTAAGTTTCAGCTCCGAGTAGAGGCGGCACAAAGGATTCGCACATGCAAGAAGCCATTCCCATGCGTTTACGATCTGCCGGACGAGGACGTAGAGGAAGAACTCGGTGGAAATGGTGAAGAAGAGGACGAGGAGGAGGGGCCATCGTGCTGTGATATTACCCGCACAAACGTGTCAGACCCTGCTACCCACACCAGACAGACGTAGCCAGAGAAGAGCGTAAGCCGTCCACGCACCTAGCTCGTAGCCCCAACCCACACCACTGCCCTTGGGCTTCTTTCTTCTCCTGCGCACCAACCAAATTGAGCATCCAAACACATCGAATTCCTATTCCACCAAGTGCGCTGCACTCACTTCTTGATCTTCTGATGGACTGGCGCGAAGTCGCTCATCGCGGAGATGCGAGCGTCTTCGTCGCCGCTCGGATCATGGCTGAGGGCGTTTGCGAACGCGGCAACATGCCTGTGCCCCAGAATATAGATGAACCGGGCTGTAAATTATGGATATAGGAAGATGGGAAGTCCGTACTCTTCGTTTACAAAGTCCTCGTCAAAGATGGGCGGCAGTGGCTCCTTGAAGCGCACGTGCGGGCTGCCCAACGGGGAGAGTAGCGGCATCGCGTCCGCAGGTCGTGAGTATCGTAGGAGGGAACCTGTGAGTCTCCGAATATGTTTTATGGGTATTCCGTGTGGATTTGCAGGCGTGAAATGCTTGTGGCGTGTGGTGAGGAGCAATTGAGAAGGCAAGGTGCTGCACCAGGCGGCGTGAACCCTTGCTCGAGGGTGCGTGAGAGCGATGACGTACGAGACTTGGAGGGCAAAAGCCTTTCATGTGCTTTCAGTTGCAGTTTCAAGCCTTCCAAGCCTTTCGAAACGCAGAATAACCACAGGGCCAGTCAGTCATATGTTCTCTATAGGAACCCGCATGCAAGGGTAGAACGATGTGTGTCCCTGTTCTCGAACGCAACCAGGGGTGCACGCGTGGACTCTCACAAAGTCGGCTGCTTGCAGGTCGAGCTCGTCTGCTCACATGGCGAGGTTGGGTTGCTGGGCCGCAGGTAAATGTACCAGTAGTTTCGGTACCGATATTCGAGAGTGGTCAAACAGGTGGAGATTGCACCCTGTATCGAGGCCGTTGACCCTGTGCAGGCGCATGGCGCTGAGGCTGCACGCTCCATGCGTGGCCAATCGGGCCAGTGGTCTCGGGTACTTGTATCTAATGGTAAAGTGTTGGGCTTCATTTCTGCTGCGCATGCATTTCTTCCGATGCAGTATTGGGACTGTTGATCATCGCAGCGTGAATCACGTCGCAGTGCGCGTTGTTCCCGGAACAACGAACCTGTATCCCTCTCAAGTGTAAATTCGTACCATTTATTTTCGGCCTCTGTACGGTAAGGGTTTATGAGGTTAGCGCGGAAGCACTTCTTTCGACGAGTAAGTCAACACCTCATCGTAAACGACCTGCTCTTGCTTGCACTTTGGATATTTTGATCCGCTTGACCTGCGAAGCTTCGACAGCCCCCAATGCTGCGTGTTCTCTCAGTCATCCACCATACAAATCAATGTGCTCGAACCAACTCCTGCTTTCAGCGATTGCGGTCTGCCAGTGTTGGCAGCGCAGACCATGTGCGTGAGCGTTTGATCCCGTCCCATCCTCCTCCCCACTCGAACCCCTGTCCGTGCATCGCTACAACGCTTCGGCGAACTCTTATGCGAGGACTTGTTGAGCCTGAGTTTATTATAGTATCTTTCAAGTTCGTATACTGTTCGCTGCTCTCTATGGTGTCAAGCATGAACGCGAGTATGGCGGGCCAGCTCTACCTCTGCCACCGTCAGCGAGTCATCAAGCCCGCACCGCCCTGGACCAAGGGTCAAAGTGCGTCAGCCCACCTGGCCTGATCTTATAACATTATATTTAGGCGATTGCCTCGAAAGCCACAGTCGCTGATTCTCCGGGCACAGTTGTCGCGATGGCGGTAGTCCTCGCCCCAGCCTCTCTCGTGGCCCTGTTATTCGCACTCTTCTTTCTAGCCGTGTTTTGTGCTTCCGTCCTCCAGACATGTGGGTTGATTGACTTTCAGAGCACGGAATCACCCGAGAGAAAGTAGGCCAAAGTCGCCGGGAGCAGCAGAAGGACACCAGCCAATACTTAGGTGCGGAGCAGGACGCTGCATACATTAGGGGCACAAGACAATGAATGAGGAGGAGGCGTCGTACATACCACACTGGGAAAGAAATCTTCAAAAGGATGTTCGTTTCCAAGGATGGCGTGCAGCATACTGGGGAGCTGTCCGCCAGCGACCCTGTGCAATCGAGGCTCGCGCTCGTAACCTCAAACTAAGAAGACTTTTAATAACGACAGAACAGTCCACACTCTCTTCTCAAAACGGAATTCGGGGATCTGCATTGAAGATTAAGCAAGAATTTGCCATTTGACCGACATTTGAATCCGCTGGTCTTCGTCAGAGTGTCTTCGTCGTCTCCAGAGAGCAGCCTGCGGCGCTCTGTCATCCGCGTTTTCCACCCTTACCCGACATGCGTTCAGACAACACCAGAGTGTTATATGTGGGCTTTATCGTGGCATTTCTCGCATCGCCAGCCGCGTGCGTGTATCTTGTGTCCCACACTGAACATATCGTCGCATGAACAGCTTGAGCATGACCAGCGCGGGGACCGAGGACGTATTCGGAGGACTGCAATGCAATGACCTGTTGAGTGCACTTTCTTTGATTTTAACGAGGTCTGACAAGCAGTCCCCGGTCTGCTAACGCTGGCGGCACTGCACGGCGTGGCCGTGACCTCTTGCGTGAGCGTGATCTCCTTGCAGGTCTGGCCGGGGTAATATGCTTAACAACCTCTACCTGTGCCGGCAACGAATCGAGCGTGTGACCAATGACCCTGATACACCTTTGGGTAGCACTTTCCTTGTTCCTTCGCCCTGCACGACCCGTGCAAAGTACTGACCCTCGGATCGGAGAACAGTCGTCATTGTCCTCGTCACCACCATCCCAGTTACCGCTCCAGCCTGGGGAATTCTCCTCTGGCTGCTGTACGATTTCTTTTGGAAAGGTGGCAAGGGTGTAGGGGCCCTACTGCGAAGCAGGTCTGAGCTGCCGGAGACGGGACCCGCCGCTCTGGAGGCGGCCACCAAGACGCCCATAGGAGCAGTAGGAGTACCTGGAGCTCGAGCATAACAAAGGTGTCTATCACTACCGATCTTTCCGGTCATCCTAAAATTTGGGCGTGCAGCGGGGAAGTAATGGAGACCAATCTGTACATACATGGACTTCACCGTTCTTGGTATTTCAAGTGCTGGGCATCTGAGTGCAGCATCAAGACCAAGACCGTTGTTGCAAAAGTGTAGGTTAGGATGGGGTGCAAATTTACCTTGCATGCTTCTCAAAAGCGACCGTTGCTGACTCTGCAGGCACCGTTGAAGCGATGGGGATCCTTGGCCCAGGCACTCTGTGGGCTGTTGAGCTTACCACTTCAGCGCACCATGGCATCCCGTGGGGTCTTCAGCCACTTTCTATTATGGTGGGTTGATTAGGGGACATCCCTAGACAAACGATGCCAGAGAAGTCGTCGAGGTGACAGAGGGGTGTCAGCCAAACCGTAGGCGCGGAGAAGGGCGTTGCATTATTCATCGGGGGTCGAAACAGGAGAAACCATTGTACTGTCCGGAGAGATCGTCTATTCCAAGGATAGTCCAGAAACGCATGCGCAGTCTAAGTTACAACAGGCCCCAATGTAACGAACGACACCGGCACCTGACGCCTCTCTGCATTGTAGTATCCCCCAGCGAAGTTTTCTGCGAACCACACAGGGGCGGTAAGGCTCAGCCAGGCCAAGACCCAGCAGTACCCCATCCAGGTAGGTCTGCTGCGAATGTCGAGGCGGCGCTCGATCCAAACTCCGAGCGGCTGAAGAAGAAAGAAAGCGAAAGTCCCGAGCCAAAGCTTGCCGCCACTCAGCGCAAAGGTGTTCCAGGCGTGCAGCTGGAACAAAGAATAGGAAGGGTGAGCTGATGTAGCTGAAAAGGTGTGGAGGAAGACTATGGTGTTGAATAACAAACTCACGATCCCCGAGAAAATGAAGGCGCCTATCCGAAGGACATCCGCCGAGGGCGTTAGGCCTACGAGGGCAGCGCAAGAAGTGGAAAAGACCGTGAATGCCTGAACAATCAATGGCAAGTGTCAGACGGATGATCGTGAGCTGCGGGGCAATACCACTCACCCGCTTGAACCATCCATGCCATGTCTTGCTCCAAAACCCTGAGATAGAGGTCGAGTTCACGCGAATGTCCCCGTAAAGAGGCGGGCAGTCACTCGGCTGCCACAACCCGGTCGCGACACCGAACATGCAGATCTGGAAGTACGTCATTTCCGAGACGGCGCCGGTAAGGATGCCGTGCAAAAGGACGATGGGCGGATAGAGGGAGAGATGGGGGGAAAGTCGAAGGAAGAAGGCGTCCAGTACGTCCGCGACCTGGTATGCCGCTACGAAGCGCAGGGCAGTGCGGGCGAGAAAGGCGATACGAGACTGAACGGCGACGGGCGGGATGGTTCGAACGCAATGACTCCAGCCCATACCGCGAAAGCTGACCCACAGCCAGGACGACCCTCGAAGCCTTCCCAACCAGGACTTTGGGACGCTGGAGTCGTCGGCGCGGCGGAAGGTTACGTGCGGGATACCCGAGCAGAGAAGCAGCTCGAGTCCACGGAGAGCGACGAGCATTGAGTAGTAGCCGTATGCTAGGCGATAGATCGGCTGAAACGGCCTCAATGTTGTCAGCAACAGGACAACGGTTGGACGTGTTTG
Organism: Basidioascus undulatus; assembly: GCA_000826855.1. Taxonomy (NCBI): domain Eukaryota; kingdom Fungi; phylum Basidiomycota; class Geminibasidiomycetes; order Geminibasidiales; family Geminibasidiaceae; genus Basidioascus; species Basidioascus undulatus. Next base: position 26,398 of record JTLS01000008.1, read on the forward strand.
ACTCACGAGAGGCTCTTGAAAGATAGCGACGATGTACACGAAGGCGGTGATGGCGAGCGATACGGGAAGAGCGAGCGAAAGCTGAAACGAGCGAAACGGGCTGGCCAGGCCGACAATCTGGACAGCGACGGCGAGGAGCAGAAGCGAGATCGTGGATGGTGGGGTGTGGGTGTAATTCAACATATCGCGTATGGTAAAGGGAAGCAAGCGATGATGATAGTGCGTCTTTAAGTCCTCGCAGAACGGGCAAGACGGCTTTGCGTGTCGGCGTTCGGATTCTCTGCAAGCCTCGTACCCCAAGATTGCCCCTTTCGCATCCGGGACGCGGGAAACCCACAGCTACCCATTATGTGTAACATTAAAATGTGCAATAGTCATGGAGATCATATGGTCTTCGATGACCAACGCCGTCTGATAAACTTTGGCAAGTGAGCGTGAAATACGATCTGGTCGACTCGCAGACGATCCTCTGCACGCCCTCGCTCATTGAGCGTCCTGACCAGGTCCACCAGGCTTGCACGCCCTATCAAACGCTAACACAATGTTGATCATATTACGTAGATGTGCCTCATGAGCGTGAGATGGCTCTTGGTGGTTTACCTATTCTACACGTCTGCTTGAGAAACACCATTCCGGCTGTCGCATAAGGCATTCCGCATCAATTTGGAGCTGCAGTGCAATGTGAGTTGCCTAGGGTCTCTGATTAATATTAAGAGATCATCTCGATCTTCCTCTCAGCATCCTTACTCAAATATTCAACACTTCGATTGCATGTTGTATACTGTACACGTCATATACCAATGCAACCATTCTACAGCCTTCCACAACCTCGGCGACTGAATCAGGTCTGTGTAATGATTCTTGTCAAAAACGCAACCTAGCATGGGTTGCGAAGGAAAAACTTTCGCTGATCATTAACCGAAGCCATGCGTGTACGTCGAGGCTCGACGATGACTGTACAGCCACCGCATCGCCTATGGAATGATCATCACAGCGCGGTAAGGTAGCTCGATCTTGAAAGTTTGCTGACTGTGAGAGTATTCCGTAAATCTGTATCTTACTTTCCTCAGCTGTTGATTCGCTCTCAGGCATCAGACCGGAAGAGGAGCGGGACACCGTCTGTAACCTTCTTCTTGCAGCCTACTAGAACCCACTCGGAGATCTTGCCATGCACGTCGACTTCATATAATTCAATGCGGTTGCCCCACAAAGATGTGCCCCTCTCCGGTGGCCCCACCGCGGGCAAGTGCCATCTCCGCACCTCAAAGTGCTATGAATAGAAAAAAATGGCTTCAAGTCGCGCTAAATTTGTGGGCCCCCTTGCTTGTTGCGGGGAGGGGGAGGTGAATGTCCAGCTGACCAGACTGTGAAATCTGAATGCAGCGTGCTCCCATCACTGTTCAGGCACAAAGGTCGCAGAGAGTTTCTGATAAAGCCTTGGCCGGGCACCAACCCGGACGAGAACAAGAGCTCTTCCCTTCCTCTCAACTTCGTTTGAGCAACCTCCCAGAACAGCAACGCACGAGCGCACGACATCTTACCGCCTGCTCACGAACCCGTGTGGAAATATGGCGGGCTTCTTCAAAAACCTCCTCCCGCACTCCGACAAGCCGGCAGTCAAGTCGGACGGGCACACTGACAGCAACATCGCGGCACACGAGCAGAAGCGCGACCTGAACATGTGCGTCTTCTTAGTGGCGAGGTGGCTTCGAGGCCAAGCTGATGCCAAGGGGAAACACAAAACAGCATTCATCTTCTCACATGTCTGTGAGTTGGCCCCGCTGGGCCGCTGACGGTGTTCCCGCGAGGCGGTGAGTTTATGACAGCTGATGCCCCTTCGCCTCGCAGCACGCCCATACAATATGCTCTATTCTTCTCGGGTTGGTATTGTTGGATGATGGACTCGTTGGGTTTTTCTCTCTACTGGAGCGCTCTTGGGGAAACCTACGGCCGGGACACTCATGACATGGCACCTCTTCCGCAGGTATGACTTTTTCGCCGTTTCCCTCTCCCTGGACGCTCTTGGTGAAACCTACGGCCGGGACACATATGACATGGTGCGCATCATCTCTCGCGTCTGCCTGGTTCAATTGACTGAAACTGCGATCGACAGTCGACTGCCATCACCCTCACTCTCCTGCTGCGCTCGTTGGGCGCCATCATTTTCGGACTTCTCGCCGATCGCTACGGACGGAGATGGGTATTGTCCATCAACATGGTCATTGTCGGCGTTTTTAGCTTGGCTACGGCCTACTGCAAGACGTTCGGTGCTGTGAGCAGCCCTTCCCGAACGCACGTTGTGCCCTCAAACAGCAAGGCTGACTGATTATATTCTATCAGTTCCTGGGCGTCCGGTGTCTTTTTGGAATTGGTATGGGAGGAATTTGGGGAATGTCGGCAGCAACCGCTCTCGAATCGGTCCGTACCTCCCTGCTCCCGGTCCCTCGCCTCGATGTATCACTGATGCTGACTGTTACTTGCAGCTTCCTGCCGAAGCACGTGGTTTGTTTTCGGGTATTCTCCAGCAAGGATATGCGTTCGGATACCTTGTACGATACTATCTACATCTAACGTTCTGCAACCGAACGTGCCACTTACAACTCTCCATGCTTTCAGATCGCTGCCGTTGTCAACCTCGCTTTCGTGCCCGACCTGCCCGAGTCCGTCAATTGGCGGGGCCTTTTCTATCTCGGTGCCGGTCTCTCGTGGGCAGCAGCTATGGTCCGTGCTGCTCTTCCCGAGAGCAAGAGCTTCATTCTTGCGAAGCAGGCGGAGAAGGAGGCGAAGGCGCGCGGCGAGGTCTCGAGTGAAAGCAAGACGTTGGTCTTCCTGCGCGAGACCAAGGCCATGTTGAAGACGCACTGGATCACTTGCATATACGGCGTGCTGCTCATGACTGGTGAGACGACTTCACCCTTTGTTGACAATGACTTCGAATTAACTGACGGGCGTAAAATCGTTACCACAGGGTTCAACTTCCTTTCTCGTTTGTCGACGCATATAAACTTCGAAGATGTAGTCTTTACACTGACGTCCAATGCAGACGGCAGCCAAGACTTGTACCCCACCTACGTACAGAAGTCGAAATGTATCGGGCGGTACGTTGTCCGGCGCTTCACCAGCAGCTAGAAGCTCTTGTCCTAACGGTTTGGCCCGCCCCTGCTCAGTGACAAAGCGCAGATTGCTACTATCATCGGCAATTGCGGAGCGATTGCCGGAGGTACATTTCTATTCTCACAAATTTCCCATCCGGAATTCTGAGCGTGCGCTATTCAATAGGGACGGTTGCCGGGTGGCTGTCGCAGAGGCTGGGTCGCCGCTGGACGATGATCCTCTTTATCTGCTCGATTGGCTGCTGGATTCCTCGTGAGCATTTTATGTTTCAGGACCTATGTTTCAAAAGCTGACCCTTAAGCGTTAGTGTGGATTTTGCCCGACAACTTCAGTGGTCTCGCTGCCGGTGCTTTTTGGGTTCAGTTTGGTGTTCAGGGAGCGTGAGTAGCAGTAACCCTCACCTTCATATATCAGCACATCTGACCTAAATCTCCCTTCAGATGGGGTATCATCCCGGTACTTTCATTAATCAAGTTCTGCCACGGGGTTATTGAAACTAAGCGGGCTTGCCTCACTCAGATTCACCTCAACGAGCTGTCTCCGCCCGCGTATCGCTCCACCTTCCCCGGTGTGGCTTATCAATTGGGCAACATGGTCTCGTCTGCTTCGGCTCAGATCGAAGCGACAGCTGGCCGGTCGCTGCGCACCTTCGCGTGCGGCGAGGGTAGCATCGGCTCTTCCCGCAGGCCTTGCAGCGCACGTTGGCTGACGCAGTGTGGATTCGTGTTGCAGACAGCCCCGATTATGGTAAAGTTCAAGGCATCCTCATCGGAGTTGTGGCCGTCTATACGTAAATCGCTTTGTCTATGTAGGACTTAGTCCCTCGGACTGTCACTGAGTCTTCCCGTTCCCGTCAGCATCGTCCTCGTCGCCATCGGCAAGGAGAACCACGGTGCGAACTTCGAGGAGGCCAAGACCGCCTTCCAGCAGGGTGGCGGCGTCGGCGAGTCGAACACTACACCGCGCCACCGGGACATCGAGGAGATTGGCGAGGGCCGCAGGAACTGCGTCGCCGACAAGCAGCAGGATGAGATGGTGGAGAATGCCGACGGGATGAAGGAGAAGGCTTGAGCTGATTTTTGGACGTGCTTGACAAGTATACCACATAGAACGATAGCTTGTATGAACGATGTTGTGAACCTGGTACTTTCAAGAGGTTACACAGGCGGGTGACAGAAATTGTTTGCATTGAGAAGATTCTGCCCTGATTCTGGAACCAACGTGCTTGTCGTTTTTTTTGCGCGGAGCGTCGCTGTGCGCAGCTCAAGTTTCGCCTGGTAGCAGCTCAAAATTTAGAGTCAGCAAGGATATCAAGATTCCTACAGACTCAGGGCGCCTCAACGTTTCAGTACTGCTTGATAACGACCGCTTGCAAACACACTTGCAGCAAGGCACGCTTGAACGGATTTATGACGTTGGCTACCAAGACTCGCTACATTCCAGTCATAAAACATTCGAAATACTTCAATACTGGTCATGCTCATCAAGCTCCCGCGGGTCGACGTCCTCGACGTCCTCACCGTTGAGCCACGCGTCAAGCTCAGTCCTCACATCCGGAGCGTGATCAACGAGTGCGAAGAGCGAGTCGTGATCCTTCTTCTTCGGCTTCAAAAGGTGGTGAATGACCTTTACGCAAGAAGGTCGTCAGCTGCTTCCGCAAGGTGCAAGATCCCCGAAGGGGCATCTAAGATGTACATGCACAGCGCCGTTTCCAGTAGGGACGTCGTTCGGGATAGCCGGCACGCCCTCGACGATAACTTTGCGTCGGCCATATTCAAACGTGAAGACATCGACGTGCACGGGCGCATCCTCGCCAAGAAGCGTGGCAAACTCATACGTCTCGTTCAGCAGGGGCGGGTGGTGGTGGTGCCAGTCTGAGGGGTTATTTCTGATTAGAGCGCGTGTGGCAAAATAAAAATAAAATTAAGAGTCGCGCCGATCGTACCGTCGTGCTTGTGGTCGTGGTGCGGAGGGTGAGGGTGCTCTGCAGCTGAAGACACGGCCGCTCAACCATGCCTTCGCCGTGCAGGTGAACATGTTGTGCTCACCACCTTGCTCAGGCTTCCGGCCGGGGCGTCCGGGCGAGTAACGGTCACCTGCACCGCAATACCGAGTGCGTTAACACGCACACAGGGACTTGAAAGCAAAGGAAAGGCCGTACCACCTCGGTCGGGGGCGGCCGGCCAGTGCGGGTGCACTGCAACACAGACCATGTCGAATACGTTAGAACCCAGGAAAACACGTCACTATGAACTGGCGTACGGTAAGGCAGCGCGAAGTCCACTGGGTCGAGGTCCTTCAGCATCTGCATCCAGGCCTCAAGTCCCGCTTGATCGTCGTCGCCGTCGTCCTCCTTGTCGATGAAGTCGGAGTGGAACAAGGTCTTGGGAAGGATGTGGTATGAAAGGATCTTCTTGAGGAGCTCGGCGCCGTGCGGGGAGAAAAGATAGCGCTTGAGAAGAGGCCTGAAAGGGAGGAGCACGTCCGTGAGGCCCGAAGGGACGGCTCGGGACTGGCTCCGGGTTCTCAAGACGAGCACGTACGGGATAAACTCGAATGCCCAATTCGACGGCGCAAACAGAGCTGTAATCCATGTTGAACTTCAGAACCGCTGCCGGGCAAGACGGGGCCACGGACACTGTGCCCACCCACGATGACTCACTCGTGTTGTGATCATGCGACTTTAGCGGCTCGACGAGCTCGACTTTCTGAAGCGCTGAGGTAAGGGTCGAGAAGTACTCTGATGTCGAAAGGCTCATGAGATGCGCGAAAGCGGAAGACCACAGACAGTCAAAGACATGCCTGGGTAGTCGAACAAGCCTGCGAGTGTGCGTGCAAGTCAGCGGCTCACCCAATTAAAAAATATTTTTGGCATCGAAACAAAGCAAAGATGAATCGGACTTACCCGTAAAAATGTCGGGCGCAGCCAGAACGGGTTTCGTCACGACGTGAAGGACGCCTGGTCGCTTCCTACCCAAATCAGTCATCAACCCCTTCGGTGTCGGTGCCAGGCGTCACGCGCACCATTCTTCGCCTTGACGTCCTTCGCGATGACCTTGCTGTAAAGGTTGAGGACAAGGGTCCAGCCGTGCCAGTAGTTGTGTGTCGTGCCGATGCGGACGCGCCAGCCAGGCAGCCCCGTCGGCACGGTGACGTGCTTGACGAGCGCGGACGAGTTGGCGGCGGAGGGTAAGGTGTGGTACAGGAGGATCTTGTGCAGAAGCTCCTTCTTCTTGTCGTCATCATCGTCATCGTCGTCGAATGCAGCGAACGGATCTGTGGGGCGAGTTGACAAGATTGAGACGGAGCCGAGAGAGACTGCAAGGGGTGAAAGGGGCGCACCGTTCGACGGCTCGGCTGTATACCCGTGCCCGCCGTGATCATAGCTGCGTCGGCCCGGAGGGCTCCAGTGCGGGTCCTTGGGCGCGAAGAGCGTGATCTTCTTGTCGGTGGAGTTGAGGAGCTTCACGATTTCCTCGTCCTTCTTCGCGAACTCGAGGAACTTGGTGAAGAACTTCTTGGCCTGGTCGTATGACCGAGTCAGCAGAGGTGAAAGTGGAATGTCATGTATTTCAGTAAAGGACCTTCGTCTCGGTCAGAATCTGCCAAATCGTGAGGTCAGACACGTCCGGCCGGTCGCCGTGCTGCAGACGACAGAAACAGAGTTGAGCACTATGCAGATTCCTGACGCAATAGATCTAACGAACGTGATGTAGAATGGCCTCGAGCTCATCCTCGAAGTCGTCGTCCATAGGCTGCGATGGTGTCCACCCGTAATCAGCGTCCCGCTGCGCCCAACAAGCGTCACAGCCGAGTTTCACAAAGCGCACCTTGTCGAAGTCTACCTCCGGAGCGTGTTGGCCGAGCTCAACATCAATGTAGCTCACAGCGCCGTGCTGGTCAAGGACGCGCTGGCCTCCGTCGTTCTGGATCACAACCCCGCCACGGGGCGCGGCGACGATAGCAGGCGCGGCTACCACAGAGGTGAGCGCGCCGGAGAGTGCGAGGAGCGAGAGAGTAGGAGTAAGGCCGCGCATGGCAGCAGTGGGATTGAGGTAGTCGTGAGCAGGGGATGGGACTGGCGGAAGCGATGCAATGCAGGGTGCGAAAGCGGGATCGAGAGACGACGGAGGGTGAGATCAGTCGTCTTTTGACTCAGGGACCGTGCCTCGGATTCGCTCGAGATTCTCTCTGAAGGACAAGGAAACAGCGTCGTTTATTAAATGATGAGCAGTAAGACATGCGCAGTGAGCGCAGCAGGAGAATGTGCGAGAGTCGTCCAGATGCGATCCGGCCGGCTTCTGACGCCATTTCGGGCTCACAGATCAGAGTTCGCAGGCGTTGCCTGGTCAGCTGGAGGTCATCTGCATTCATCCGAGTCGTGCAGACACGGCCGTCGGACGAAGTGAAGGACGAGGAGCTTAAGGAGAGTAGACGAGAACATCTTGATGGTCGAACGAACACAACCACACGGGTCGGATGCCGTGCATGAGCAGTCGCCCTCATCGACTGCCAGTGTAGTGCCCAACGATAGCTGAGCGCGCTGTTTTATTGATGAATTCACTGACCTCTCACAGCTTAGCTTGCGGTTATTATGGGTTGCAGGGAAAAGACGTCGGCAGTTGCAGGACTGCTACCATGCCTGACAAAGAAATAACCCGCTCAAGGCTACCTTGCATGAACGCAACCAGCCGAGCAAAAGAAGACAGAGATCAAGAAAACTAAAACTGTCCCCCTGCACCTACAACACAACTACTATACTCTTCTGGCGCTTAGTATTCGCCAGCCTCCTCGTCGAGGCCGTCCTGCAAAGCGCACGATTGGTGAGCAAACGTCGTGATGAAGGAAAAGAGAGGGGCGAAAGAACCGTGAACGTACAGCGCTGTCGAGGCCGACCTCCTCGTAGTCCTTCTCAAGTGCGGCGAGGTCCTCGCGAGCCTCGGAGAATTCGCCTTCCTCCATACCCTCGCCGACGTACCAGTGGACGAAGGCGCGCTGCAGAGGACATACGTCCGCTCAGCATGAGTGTCTGGATGTTGTGAAGGTGATCATGAAACTCACCTTAGAGTAGAGGAGATCGAACTTGTGGTCGAGACGGCTCCACGCAGCGGCAATCGCGGTGGTGTTGGAGAGCATGCAGAGCGAGCGCGAGACCTTCGCGAGGTCTGGGGGAAACGGGGAATCCGTTAACTGCAATTGGACATGGCAGTATGGAAGGTGAAGACGTACCACCACCGGGAACAAGAGCGGGGGGCTCGTTGCAGATACCCAGCTTGAAACCGGTCGGGCACCACTGGACACGCGTGTCAGTTGCGCGCCTGCGTGCAATCCTTATGAGTGTAGATTGTCACGTACGTCGACGAACTGGATGGTGCGCTTGGTCTTGATGGTCGCAACAGCGGCGTTGACATCCTTGGGGACGACGTCACCACGGTAGACTAGCGGCGAACGCCCAAGTCAGACCACGCTCTCGGAAGAAGCATTGCAAGGAAAAGATTGACGTACGCAGACAGCAGGCCATGTACTTGCCCTGGCGCGGGTCGCACTTAACCATCTGGTTGTTGGACTCGAAGCAGGAGAAGGTCATCTCCGCGACCGAGTTCTGCTCGTGGTGGGCCTTGTCGGCCGAGATGATCGGCGCGTAGGTCGCGAGCGGGAAGTGGATGCGCGGGAAGGGGACCAAGTTCGTCTGGAACTCGTTCAGGTCGACGTTGAGCGAGCCGTCGAAGCGGAGCGAGGCCGTGATCGACGAGACCACCTGGGCGATCAGGCGGTTGAGGTTCGTGTACGACGGGCTCTGGATGCCGAGGTTGCGGCGGCAGATGTCGTAGATGGCCTGCATTGTCACCGGTTAGCCACTGCTTACACGCTTTGATGAAACTGTATGAGAGGAAAGCCGCACCTCGTTGTCAACCATGAACGAGCAGTCCGAGTGCTCGAGCGTGGTGTGGGTCGTGAGGACCGAGTTGTACGGCTCAACGACCGAGGTCGACATCTTGGGGGCCGGGTAGACCGAGAACTCGAGCTTGGACTTCTTGCCGTAGTCGAGCGAGAGGCGCTCGAGGAGGAGCGCGCCGAAGCCGGAGCCGGTGCCACCGCCGAACGAGTGGAAGACGAAGAAGCCCTGGAGGCCCGAGCAGTTGTCCGCGAGGCGGCGGACGCGGTCGAGCACGGTGTCGACGAGCTCCTTGCCGATGGTGTAGTGGCCACGGGCGTCTAGAGGGCACACACACCGTCAGCGAAGATCTCTAATGCGCGCTAATGCCAAGCGAGACGCACAGTTGTTCGCGGCGTCCTCCTTGCCGGTGACGAGGGTCTCCGGGTGGAACAGGCTGCGGTACGCGCCGGTGCGGACCTCGTCGATGACGTTCGGCTCGAGGTCGACGTAGATCGAGCGCGGAACGTGCTTGCCGGAGCCGGTCTCGGAGAAGAAGGTCGAGAAGCCGTCGTCGTTCTGGGACGGCGAGTCCGGCGCGAGACGGCCGTCGGGCTGTTGAGGTGTGCATACAGAAGAATTAGCAACGGGGCATGCGGGAGAAGCAGTGCGTTAGGAAAGGGATCTGTGCGTACGGAGAGACCGTGCTCGAGGGTGTAGAGCTCCCCTGCATCGTGCGCGTCGTCAACACTCATTCAACTCTTCTCGACACCTGATCAACAGTAACGTTACTCACAGCAGGCGTTACCGATCTGGACACCAGCCTGGCCGACGTGCTACACACCCGCCAATCGCCAACCAAACAAATCAGTACCGACGCGTCCCTCCTGGCGAGCCCAAACAAAAACAAAGAAGCGAGACGTACGACGGAGATAACCTCACGCATTGTGGTAGAGTGTGTGGATTGGGGGTTGAGAGTGAGAGTGTGTGCGGGCGGGGAAGGGGAGAAGCCTTGAGACTCTGCGAACAAGGGTGCAGCGAACCAGACTGGGATGGATGGGGAGAGCAAGAAGGGGAAGGGGGGAGCGCTGGCAAAAGGGCGGGGGGGCGCGCTCAGGCCCGGCAGGTCGCGCGCCGCTTGTCGGAGTTTGAATTCCATACGCGTCTTGTCAATCGCACTTTCTTACAAGCACCACCACGACACGATTCATCTTGAAAGTGCAAGCTGGCCTCCAAAAAGTAAGGTCATTATAGAGCGGACAAAGCAAAGAAACAGTCTTCGGGCTCAGTATCCAGAACGTCAGGAAAGCGGGCCGCCGCCATCCCCGCGTTCTGTACACGACTGTACTTCGCAAACGCGTTCATGCTGCGCGTCGATGTCAAGAAAGCTCCCTCACAAATTCCCCTACTTAATCAAGACCCTCAGTCCCAATCCTCCTCGGGGGCGCAGCCGGTCTCTGCGTGCCCCCGCCCGGCGCCCCACCACCAAACAGCGACGACATGAGGTCGAACATGTTCCCTCCCTGGCCGCGGGGCCTGATATCAAAGTAGATCGCGCCGATTTCTGCCGTAGCCTGTCCAACACCACCCGATCAGCATCAGCAGCCCCATGGAAAGCGAAAGAACGCCGCCGCACCTCCCGCACGCTCGGCAGCCTCGCCACAGCGCTCTCCTGCTCGTAATGCCGCACAAGCGCGGTCCAGTCCTCCTGGCTTCGCGGGCCGCCCGAGCGCTGGACGGTCTTGAGACCCAGCTGCGCAAAGTTGAGGCACGGCGAGGTGGTGAGCTGGACAACGTCTTCTTCGTCTGCGTTCACGGGGGAGAGCGGGATGGTGATTGGCGTGGCGAGGAGGGCGGGGAACGCGGTCGTGATGTGCGTGAAGAAGGAGCGCAGAAAGACGGAGGCGCAGAGGAGGTTTTGGGAGAGGAGGTAGCTTTGGGATGGGAGGGGATGAGCAATGGGGAAGGCGCGGGAAGAATGGGAAGGGGAAGACGCACCTCCACACACCCCGAAGCCCATAGCGCCCGATGTCCTGCTCTTCCTGCTCGGGCGCTTTCGCCCACTCCCAGAAGACCTCTCCGAGAAGACGCGCGGACTCCCGCTTGCCAGCGGACAGCAGGTAAGGCTCGGCGAGGTCGAAGGATTTCTCTGCTCAGACGCTTGCGTCAGACGTGCTGGCTGGGGGAGCCAGCTGTTAGACCTACCGCGCGTGTACAGCTCGCCGATGTAATGCAGGATGTCGGGGTCGCCGGAGGGGATGAGAGAGGCTTTGGCGGACCAGCTTTTGAAGAAGGTGTCAGATCGGCGTAGCGCTTGAACGACCGCAGGAAGAAACGCACGAGATCGCAGCGTCCACGAGCCTCTTCCTCCAAGCACCCTCAGGTGTCGTCAACCCAATGAGCTGGTTCACCCTAGCTACCATCTCGCACCTTCAATCAGTTCCATCCATCCGGTACTCTCAACTGCGCGCACAAGCACTTACTTCTCTCCTCCGGCTCCACGCCCGCGCCCTCGCCCTTCGCGCCCAGCGCCTCGACCAGCAGGCACCCGAGGTCCGCGCCACTGCCCCACTCCTCCTTCTCCAACATCGCCTTGGCGCTCTCGAAGAGGACCTCTACAGCGGCCTCGCGGCCGGCGTCGCCCTGCTTGAGGAGGCGCGCGGCGGTCGTGCGCGCGCGCTGGTGGGCTGAGTAGAGGTCCCCGGAGGCGACGAGGGAGCGGATAGGCTTGAGCGCCTTGTCTGCGGATGCTGGCTGAGGGGGCATCGTGAGGAAACTGCTGGGATGGTGTAGTGGTGAAAGGTGAAGCTGGAAGTGACGCCAGCGGACCTGCAACGTCCAAGTCCCCAAACGGCGGCCAAGTCCCAAAACCTAACCAGCCATCTTGAATTTCTCCTGGACCTCTCCCTTCGCCTTCCTCCTTCATTCCCTTTACCCAACTCGCAGTCTCTTTATCTACTCCCTTCCTCCACCTTTTCTCCACCCACACTCTCCCCTCTTCAGCCCCCGCCATGGCCAAGGACGAGACGAAAAAGTCCAAGAAGCGCAAGTCCGAGATCGTCGCTGCCGAGGCCGAGGCCGCCTCCGCCGCGCCTGCATCGGATGCGATGGACGTCGACGCTGCCGCTGCCGCCGAATCGCCCAAGAAGAAGAGCAAGTCCAAGGGCGACGCGGACGAGAAGACGTACGACGTCCACCCGGACGCGATCAGCCCTATTGCCCACCCCCTCGCGGGCAAGAAGCTCAACAAGAAGGTCGCGAAGGCCGTCAAGAAGGGTGAGTTGAGCGGCTTCGAAGAAGAGCTGTGGGGTGGTGTGGTCTGGTGGCTGGGGCTCTGGATCTATGGTGCTGCAGTTTGCAGCTGCTGGAGGGAGCTGGACCGGGACAGCGGTGCTCGTGTCCATGCTTTTCCCCTTTGCACTCTTCATCCCCGATTTCCCGCTGACGCTCTCTCTTCCCGCAGCTTCCAAGACCCGCAACCTTAAGCGTGGTGTGAAGGAGGTGGTCAAGGCGTTGCGCAAGAACGAGAAGGGGTGCGTCTTCTTCCCCGCCCCTTTCTGCCCCCCTCCCGCGCTAACCGCCTCCCCTTCCCTTCCTCCCCGCAGCGTGGTGATCATGGCAGCGAACATCTCCCCGCCGGACATCCTGACGCACATCCCGCTGCTGTGCGAGGAGGCGCACGTGCCGTACGTGTGGGTGCCGTCGAAGGAGGAGCTCGGCGCCGCGGGCGGGACGAAGCGGCCGACGAGCTGCGTCATGGTCGTCCCCGGCGGGGGGAAGAAGAAGAAGGGCACGGAGAAGGATGAGGGCGACAAGGAGAAGGAGGAGGAGTGGAAGACCATCTATGAGGAGGTCGAGGGGGAGGTCAAGGACCTGGTACGTCATCGGTCGGCGTCTTCCTTCACCTCACTTGCTGCAACTTGCGCTGACGTTGTGCGCTGCGACGCAGGACGACAAGGTCGTGTTCTAGTGGTCTCTTCTGGGGTTCTCGTTTCTTTTCAGCATTTGTCCCGGCATTGTACTTTTCAGTTCTATTTGCTTTCACTCGCTTCTTGCACACCTCACTCGCCGCTCCCGGCACCCGCTCAACTGCTCTGTCTTGGCCCGTTACAGTCTCAAGCTTCCATGGCTGGAGGATGCATGTTGTTCCGGGGAGTTTCTGCTTGCGCGTCGTACCGAGAGCTTCGCGCGGGTGCTCCGCCGTTCCCCAGTGCTTGAAGCTAACGTGTATTGACCCAGCGGTAATTCAGTGCCGGATGCGAAATGTTACCGCCCACATACGGTTTATCGACCCAATACCGTCTACCATGGGCTCGCCTTGAATTGACCTCGAGTGCTGCAGTTGGCTGTCGCTCGTCGGGAGCCCGTGCGCGGCTGTTCGCCATTCTGAAAATTTTCTTCCTACGCGCCCTTGACCCTGAACGAGCACAAATTTGACATTCCACTTGCGCATGCAAAACCGGGCCTGTTTGGAGGTGTACCAAGATACAGTGTCAGACACTCCGAGCAGTGCTGTGACGCCCATAACACTGCAATACAGAGTGCGGTCCTTCTCATTCCTTAGCCCCGCGCTTTCCCAAAAAGTGACACCCACGACCCCTCCGTCCCGGTGGACACCTTCGTGTGGCTCGAGTTCGCCGTGCTGCTCCGACTGAGGCCCTTGCTGGCCTCTTGCCCCTCTTCGGCGTCAGTGGCGGGTCCCGCATCCGCTTGCCCACGCGCCGAATGGACCGCGTGCGTATGCTCTTGGCATATCTCGAGGATATATCGACCAAGACCAGATGAGCAGCACCCAGGCGGGAACCCAAACTACGAAGGTGCTGAGGAGGACTAGGAAGACTGTTCTTCTCGGAGGGTCAGTACTTCGGCTGCGCGGTGGAAGAAGGGACAAGGAAAGGCCCATTACCGATATCCCCAGGTGATGTAGGCTTCACGAACACGTCCTCGATTACATCGCGGCACAGGTACATGTTGTGGAGCACGCCGCCCAGGTGAGATCTGCAGTCACCGTCAGCCAAACTTTGCACCTTTGAGGAAACCCGTGAAGAAGGAAAGGTGGGCTCAACAGGTCCTAGCATTTGAGTCCTTCGATCTTCTCTGTTGATCCACTGGTCATGCCTACGCTGTTCATACGGGCCCGTACCTCAACGCGAAAGGTAAGTCACGCACATGACTGCGCTGGTGAATATTGTCAGCGTGAATACCAGATAAAAGGCTACGGTTCTGAGTGTATGTATGGTTGACTCGAATGCGGCGATGGAAGATGCAGACGATCGTTCCCAAGTCTCCGGCCAGCTGGAAGACGGTGCGTGTGCGGATTCAGACGACGGAGGGAGTACTCCTCACATAAATTTCCGAAAAAGTTCCGCCACCCGCACTGGGGATAAGGACATGGCTGACTTCGTTTTTGATCGAAAGCTCTGACAGGCTGAAGGTCGCCAGAGGCCAACTTTCTACTGTCTGCGCCCAGATTTGAGATGTTCGTAACCTACCTCGGCTTGTGAAAATAAGATTTGCTTTACCGAGATCAGTCAGCACCCTCACTTCAATTCAATGCCACGGAAGAAAAGGCCGCGGTCCGGCCGGCAGTCGTTGCAGCCGAGCAGAACGGTGCATCTTGCCTTGCGGACGCTTAATGTTGCCCGATCGTTCATGATTCAAAATCTCTACTCAATGTGTCAGACTCCAGTCTACTTGAAACTGGCAATTTGTCGCGTGTCTGAATCCAGATGTGGTGCAGTCTGGGACGGCGTCTTTGGAGGAGCCGAGGGTCGCTGTACGCTGGACCTTGAATTGATGGCTCTTCGAAAATACATCGTTACAAACCACCCCTCATACTCACGACGTACGCCTACAAGCCCTGCTCTGAGCCTACGGCTTGGCTGGTACCGCTTTGTCGTCCCCTGTGGTTTCTCTGGCCTCGTCCACCCCTGCTAGCACCGTGTCCGGCTGTTGGACCCCTATAATAATGCACAGTAAAGTCACAGAGACCAAAAATGCGGCTGGGCCGAGGACTACCGTCAGCGTTACGACTGCGCCCACAGAGTCAGTAGCTGTCGCCCTCGAACCGTACATGGGCAGTGGGCATTCCCAGACCGGATGACATGACTTACTCTGGCTTTGCTCCAATTCGGGGCTGGCTTAATCTCCCGTTCACGATGGCAGAGATAAAGATGGCCCGTGACGTTCGGGTTCATGCTTATCATTGAGAGACGATCAGTGATGAATGCGGCATTGGCCACCGGACAGTGTGTATGTTTGAGATATGCTATAATGAAAAACCACTCAACAGGTCCGCATGACATGTCGCCGAAGCGTAGAGGCAATGCACGGAGCATTGGTGGCCGGAATTTGTGATCAGGTCCACAACGCCCAAACCAGATGGGATTGCCGCGATCGAGGGCCAATGATCATACAACTGATATGCACCACTAACATCGATAGACCAGTCACCAGCGAGAGTAAGAGCGCGTTGGGGCGCATTGCGTACTGTGACGGTCTGCGGACTGAGAAGGGCGGAGAGGATCCAACACACCAAGAAGACGACAGCTTCCGCTCGGAACTGCGCAGTGTAAGGGCTGATGGGGAACCCAGAGGAAGTCTTCATTCGGCTTCGGCTGTAAAGGGTCCGTCCTTCGAAAGGCGTTGCTTGTGTCTGAATCCATAAGGTTGACGAGCTTGGCATGTTCACAGCGGAACCATGTCGAGGGGGTGGGTGTGCCATGCCCACAACTGCACAATCATATCGATTGCTCCACGCCACATTGCCTCCAAAGGTTTGCATCCAATAAGCGTCACATGGTGGATAAAGAGCTGAGATGGGCAAGAAGGGAGTGCGAGGGAGTGCGGAAGGGAGAACAGTCCAAAGAGCAGAGGCAAGAGACAAGGGAGGAGCGAGAGAGCAGGGGATGGACATAGGGAAGTAGGGATGGGAGGAAGGAGGGAGACCCATGCCCAGGGTAGGAGTAACCGTCGGGTTTGCAGCGGGAGAGGGGCAGATGTAGGAGGGGATGGGGGCGGGACAGGACGGAACAGGAAGGGACTCACACACAGCGGTTTGAGAAGGAATCAAACAGACAGCAAGTGAATGCAGAGCGGTGTAACCAGGGTGCGACATGAGCAGGCGGAGGTATGTGGGGCGGCAGAGAGTAGGTGTCAGTCCTGTGGGAGCGGCCAGGTCGTCGGCCATTCCGAACACATAGATTGAATCTTGCTAATATTTTGTACCCATGAAGCACGAGCTACGCGGTCGCCATCCTCACTCCCCTTTACCGATGTTGCGCGAATCCATTTCTTGCTGTGGCAGTTGAAGAAAGACATGAAGAAGTGCCTGAGGCGTGACGTATTATTTTGTACCTGTTTTATTTCCATCACATTTCTTCTGGAAGTGAGGTCTACAGGTCAGCGAAGGGGGGGTCCCGCCTCGCGCTGCGAGAAAGCAATGCGAGTGACTGCTTGCACTTCTACTGTTTTGAGCGCCAGCAGAAGCTAGTCCCACTCACAGTTCATGGTATGTTCCAAGTTGAAAAATCCTTGTAGTTAAGCTCTTCTTCTCATAATGGCCAGTGCAACCGGAGCTGGTGACACTTCCATCTTCCTGCCTACCTCACAGTCTGCACCGCATAGATAGATATTCTTGGAGCCTCAGCAGCTGTTTGTTTACCTGAATCTCATCAAGACTCTGAATACTGGCATTTCGGCTTCGAACTGCATGCACCACGGTACACAGCTGCAACCCCAACCACTCAAAGTCCAGAACGTCCAGAAGGGGTTCTCCCTTCACTTCTTGGCCGTGTGCTCAGCTCTCAGTAGCCTGGACTGCTCCGTCCAGATAGACACTTTTGTCTTGCTCGAGCTCCAAGTGCTCTACTGAGCCTCTCGGTGGCCGCCTCCTGATCGGCGGGTCCCGCGTCCGGTTGCTTAGGCATCTCGTAGAATTAGCTCGCAGGCCCTTGACACCTCCCGTGAAGAAAATGCACGTGAAGAAGAGTATCAGTCCCCAGGCCGAAATCCAGGGTATGAAGGTCGATGCGACAACTATGGCGACTGCTCTTGGAGGGTCAGTACTTTGGCTGAGTCTTGGTGAACTGGGGTGGGCTGGAAGGCATCAAGGAAAGAGCTTTACGGATCTCGCTGGGGGCATAGGCTTTTCGGGCACCTGCTCAATTTCGTGCCGGCACAAGTAGAGGTTGTGGAACACTGCCACGCTTTGATCACCCAAACGAGATCTGACGAGGGCACGCCGAATCTAATGCAGCCACCCCAGTTATGATCCATCCGACCCGGTCACCAGCAGGGAAGGTGGCCCAACAGGTCCTCGCATTTCATTCCTGTGATGTTCTCGGTTTCCGCTCTGCTTGTGCTCAAGAGATTGACACCAGACCATGCGGTAAGGGTAAATGCAAGAGACACGCACACGGCTGCAAATAGCGAGAGCATCGCCAGCGTCAAGGCCAGAGAGAACGCTATGCTCTGAGGGCATGCATGATGGAAGAGCAATGCCAGGGCGGGATGATAGTGCTGCAGGCTGATCTCTCCCGATGGTGAGGACGCCAGCTCAACGAAGGTGAGCGGATTCAAACGGAGGTCAGAAGGCAAGTACTCGCCTAACCTTCCGAACAAGTTCCGCCGTCCGGTCTGAGAGAAGAGGAAAGATTGTCCTGCTCTGATTGAAAGTATTGGTAATCTGGCGATGTGAGGGCCATGAAGGCCTGCTATGCTTGATTGCACAGGGTCGTTGGTGGTGAGCTCCCTACAGTTTTGCACCGGGTGAGCGTGAGCAAGTTGCCCTTTGTATGCTGAATGCCCAGTCAAATTGGCCCCAAAACGGTATCTCACGAAAGTGTTGTCGACCGTTGTCCAAGTCACTCCTCAGCTGTCTTTCAGCGATGCTTGATGATCCAGGCAAGCGAGCGCTGGCAGCCCACCTTGACAGGTTACCGCGTCCAACAGTCACACGCCCGGAATGAATGTCGGTAGAAAAAGAATATGCGGTACCTGCATCAATCTAAATTTTCATCCCAACGAATGAGAGCAATGTGGATGGGGGAAAAGTTTTCGAAATGTCCAGCAGAAACTAGTGGGGTACGGGCGCATCATTTCCGGCCGGAGGCGATGCCTCTTCCTTGCGGACGTCCTCCGTTCCATAATCATACAAAGCATATTCTATATCCGAGCCGTGGAAATGCGGCGGGCGGTGGTCGGTCCAAGAGGAGGACAGGGAGCTTGTGGAGGGTTGAGGGAACATGTTGAAGGTCGACAGAGACGAGGAGTCTGGACGGGATTGTGGTGTGCGTGAACTGCCGATCGCAGCCCTAGATGCAAAGCCCAAGCTAAGAGGTCTAGTCTGCTGGTTCAAGTACTCTCACAGCCTAATTGACAGGTTGGTGTGCGGGAGTCGCATTTAATCGGGATGTCGGCAGTTGCAGAAGGACTGTTGGCCTCTATCATGCCTCCTGTCCACGTAGCCGCTGACAGAAGACTAAACCGCTCAAAGCTACTTTGCATGAAAACAACTAGAGGCGGAAAAGAGAAGACAGACACAAAGAAACCTACTGTTCCCCTGCACCCACAACACAACTGCGTCACTAGTCGGGCGCTTAGTACTCGCCCTCGTCCTCGACGCCGTCCTGCAAAACGTGATAATTGTCTTTTTTTAGAAAGGTTTGTGGTTGAGGTAGATGAAGAAACTGAACGTACAGCGCTGTCGAGGCTAACGTCCTCGTAGTCCTTCTCGAGTGCGGCGAGGTCCTCGCGAGCCTCGGAGAACTCGCCCTCCTCCATACTCTCGCCGACGTACTAGTGGGCGAAGGGCACCGGAAGGGAGACCAAGCTCAGCAACTACGGTCTGGAAGTCGCGAAAATGTCGCGAGACTCAGCTCGAACTTGTGGTTGAGACGGCTTCAGGCAGCGGAAACCGCGGTGGTGTTGAAGAGAATGCATAGCGAGAGCGAGACTATGTCTTCCGATGCCGTCGTTGACCAGTTTTCCGTCAAACCGAGATAATTTGATTGAACTCCACAAGAGGAAGTCCCTCGACTCTCCGTTTTGCATATGGCTGTGTCCAAGACCGCCTTGTCAGGCCACAGATGGCAAAAAGCCTTCACAGCAGCACCGTCGGATTAACGCTCTGCATGAAAGCACGAGATATTAGTTGTGGTCCTTTCGCGTTCATGGATCGCTACCCAAAACAAGTATGGACGTATGAGTAATACCGCGCTGATCGTCGAACCTGGAATGCTGTCCCGGGTACAGCTGGTAGATAGGCATGTTGTCTCCGGGATGCACTTCAAAATAACAAAAATTAGCCTGCCCACGCAAGCGACAAACGCAGACATCGAAGGATGCTGGATGTGTTGCATTACATGTCATCCAAACTGATGCAGCGTCAATACCAGGTGCCCTATGTTTGGGATTAGACTACGCTGCCAACCGGCTTCCACAAAATATTCCTTGTCCAATTTTTGAAAAAGAAGCGATCTGAAGACGAATTGTATGCCACAGCTCACAGTCGCAGACTGGCTCATCTCCATCGCACAGGCCAAACGCCCTGCCTTGGCTTCAGCCGTGCCATCGAAGCCCCATAAAGGAAAAAAGATCGTAGTTGTGGCCGTGCAGAGAGCAACTCTCCTCTTTGGCAAACTAGAATCAGGACCACGCATCGCCTCTATGAGGCTTGACGGGCCAACGGGGATTTCTCGCAACGGCCGCTACGAGGTATGGGAGCCCAACTACTCTGAAGTGAAATCTAAACGTTATCCCTCATATGTATGTTCAAAATGCTTGCTCGTCCAGCGTGTACAGGACACGCACCTGGGGACGCGTACCTGGTTCGGCGTACCTGCCTGTCGGTTCACCCAGAAGCCTGAAGCTGACTTGAAGACAGTGATACCACCATTCATGTGATGTATCCTATTTCAGACATACGCCTCATTCACAAGCAATCAAAGTACGTCGGACGATCTGAAAAGGTAGTCACTTGAAGCCTCAGCAGGCCATGCTCTGCTGGCGTCCGGTGAGAATAGCTCTGACACGATGAGCGCAGTGATGGAGAACTGTCCATTCTATACGCCGGTAGAAATCTTCCGAAGACATGGTCACACTCTGAGGGTCGGCGCTTTGCCAGCATAAAGGAAGGAGACTGGCTGCGCTGACGAGCGCTCTCCCACGCCGGCGACTGCCTATCTCCCCTTCCACCGTCGCGCTTGATTCTCTACACCCTCTCACGTCCTACGCAATGTCCAACGCGGTTCCAGTCAAGACCGTCAACATGTGCAACCCGCACGAGACCACACACACGCCCGCGCAGCGCGCGGCGCTGAAGCGGCAGCTGGCGATCAAGACGGGCGTCGTGCGCCGGCTGGAGCGCGAGGTCAAGCTGTACCAGGACGAGGCGGAGGCCAACCGGCGCAAGCGGGACGAGCTCAAGGCGAAGGAGGAGCCGAGCGTGGACGCCGAGTGGCACTTGAAGAACGCGGTGCGTCCGGCTTGCTGTCCTGCTGGAAGGCCCGGAGCTGATGGCGATGTGCGCATCTGCGTGATACAGGAGAACGTCCTGCAGGAGAGCTTGAAGATGGTGCCGGATACGGAGAAGCGCTTGGGCCAGGCGGTGGCGGATCTGAAGCAGCTGGTGGTCAGTTTGTGCTCTGACACCCGCACGAAGTCGCCACGTGCATTGACCGTGTCCTTTGACCCACAGCAACAAGCCGAGCCGGACGATGAGCTCTCGCAAGACGACGATCTGCTCAAGGCGCGCGAGATGCTGGAGACCGCTGAGACCTAGGTGCTTCGAGGGACGGGACGGGACGGGACGAGGCTACGATCAGACATTCGAACGACCTTGACGAACGATACACTAGTAGAATGGACGAAGCTTTTGACGACAACCAATTGGTCGCTTTGGTCGCTTGATATCAGCTAATGCAGAGTTTGACATCACATGCGCTTTCCTTTCCCTGGAGTGTGCAGCACAGTCACATCCCGCTTCAGGAACTCGAATGAGCCTTCAGACGCGCGCGATGGGCAGGCACCGGCATCACGAGCGCACGCATATGGTCGCACCGCCCACTCTGTCAAGCACATAATGGGTAGTGCACCAATGCGAATGCGTGTAGCAATGCGAACAGAACGAGAAACGAACAACCCAAATCACGCACACCAATCCAAACCACTGAAAGCCAAGCCGCGAACGCAAGTCCGCGTCGCTTTTCCCCAATTCGCACTCCCATACCCAGCCGCCATGCGGCCATCAACCCATCGCACTCACAACGATCCAGAACACCCACTCTACTCGGTCTTCTCCTCGCCCTCCTCCGCCGTCTCCTCAGCCGCCTTGGGCTCCTCGGCCGCAGGCTCAGCCTCGTCCGCCTTCGGCTCAGCCGGCACCTCCTCCTGCGTTGCGAGCAAATGTCAGAACGCGGGACAAGACGGGTTGGTGCGCAAATGACTCACAGCCGCTGCGCCGTTGGTGTCGCCCTTCCCGCGCCGCTCGAGCTTCGCAATCTCCTTCTCAGCTTTGGCGACGTTCTCGCGCGTGACGCGCTCGTTGTTCGCCGCGAACCACGCCTTCTTCATCTGCAGGCTCTCGATCGTCTTGGGCAGATCGCCGTGCGAGAGCGGGGGAGGGATGGAAAGCTTGAGGAGCGCAGAGAGCGTCGCGAGCGGGACCTGCAGGGGCGTCGAGCCAGACGGCGCAACGGCGGCCTCGCCATCGGTGGCCGCAGCCGGCTTAGCGCCGCCCTTCTTGTCGCCCTTCTTGCCCTTCTTCGAGTACCCCACGAAGTAGTCCTCCTCGTCCTCGCCCTTCTTCTTCAGCCGGACGCCGCCCGCAAAGTCGGTCTCGACCTTGCGCACTTCAGGCGCAGCGACGGAGGAGACGTTCGAGCGGAGGAGAGGGTCGTCGGCGCGCGCGGTGGGGCCGAGGCCAGAGAGGCGGGAGAAGTAGTCGATGAGCGTGCTGCAGTCCTCGATCTCGACCTCGTACGCTACAGTCGGAGTTAGCGTGTCAGCCCAACCCCGGACAACCGCAGGACATGCTGAATAACGATGTGCTCACCAGGTGCCTTCGCCTCCTCGCGCAGCCGCTCGGCAATCTCATTGCGCTTCTCCGCCTCCTCCGCCTCCTTCTGCGCCTTCGCGCGCTCCGCCCGGCGCGCGCGGTCCTCGTTAATCTTCAGCCAGTACGCGTCGTTGGCCGCGCGGTACGCGGCGCTCGCGTCCCGGCGCTTCTGGTAGAGCGCGTCGATCTGGGCGGAGAGGGCGTTGCGCTCGTCGAAAAGCACCTGACGGCCCTGGTACGCCTTGTCGCCCTCCGCCTTGATGCTGTCCAGCTCGGCCTTGATCGCGTCGAACCTGTCCGAGACGGTCTTGGACGCTGGGTCGTCAAGCGAGGCACGCAGAGTGTCGAGCTGCGCCTTGTCGGCGTCGATGGAGGACTGCTGGGCGGCGAAGGACTCGACAGTCTTGCGCGACCGCTTCAGGTTGCTTTGACCCTCCATCACCTTAGAGCGTGCACACCCGAGCGCGAGAGGGAAGGGACGCACCTGATCTCCTGCAGTGCACGCTTCTCATCCGCCAGACGGAGGCTCCCAGACTCAACCTGCCTGTCCAGGTGCCTGGATAGATGTTTTATGTCAGGAAAAGCAGCAGGCTCCGGTCATGACTATACAGAAGAGACGAACTTGATCTGCGCATCAACCTCCTCAACTGACTTAAACGGCGCCTTGGACTTGGCAGCCTGCAGGTCCTTGATCTGTCCCGAGCGTTATAGTGGTCAGCTACCGTGGCGCCCTGTCCCAAACGGCGTCCAGGCAAGCGCTCACCTTCTTCTGGACACCGTCCTGAAGAGCCCGGATCTGGTCAAGGATCTTGCCCCGGCTGCCCTTGTTCGCGGCCTGCTGGCCGCGGAGCTCATCCAGCTCAGAGCGCAGCGCCTGGCGCCGCTCCTGCGCGGGGCCGGTGGAAGAGAAACCGGAGATCTTGGTGCGGACAGCAGAGAGCTTGGCCTGGAGCGCGTCAATGTCCTTCTTGATCTCGTCCTGTTCGTGATCGCCATCGGGGCCTCCACATCAGCATGGCCGTCCCTTCCTCACACCCCGAGATGCTCCAGGCACACACCTGCTCCTTCTGGTATGCGGCCTGGTCGGGCTTGGAGCGGGAGCCTTGGCCGGGCGCGGGCGCCTCCTGGGCCTCCTTTGCAGATGCAGACGTGGCCGCAGCGAGCGCGCTGGCCTTCTTCTGCGCGGCGGCGGCGGAGTCCTTCTGGCCAGGGGCGGCAGCGGCGTTGCGGGGGGGCATGGCTGAGCTGCGGAAAGGAGCGTGGGCAACGATGGAAAGGTTGAAAAGAGGGACTGGCGCGATGAGCTGGGCGAAGACGCTGTTGGGAAGACGGCAGGAGAAGGCGGGCTTCGAGGCGACACGCGGGCGGGCCGAGCTTGACACCTGCCAAGGGCTGGACGCCCAAGCGACAAATAGAAGGATCCGGCGCCTACCTCAAGGAAATGTAGAAGAGATCATGAAGAACATTCGGCGGTTTCAGATAAGCAGTTGGCGGATAAAAAAAAAACCCCCAGGTCATTCTGGGCGACAACATCCCAATATCCTGACGGGGAACGCTGGGATGGCGCTGAAACTGGCACAGCTGCAGCGTGTACGACGTCAATGAGATCAGATCATAGACGAAACACTTCCAAGCTGCTTGTATACATTCACGCCGCCACTAAGAGCGCTGAGAGAGGTCGGAGCCGCAGGAGCCTCTAAAGGTTGCCCTACAAGCGGCATAAAGAAAACCAGGGCGACCTGCGAGAGTTCCGCTCTATCCCCACCCTAGTTCAGTTACACATTTCTGTTTTAGACAGAACTTGCAATGCGCACCTTTGAATCATAGACAACAGATGCAGTAGAATCGCGCTTGGCCGCTACGCTGCGGCGGTACGTCTTGTCTGGGGCGGCACTGAAGCTGTACTGGACCTCGTTGAAGCCAGTATGATGCCCTGGAACTGTCAAGCGATTCCTGGACGACGAAAAGAAGGTAAAAATTTCAACAATTTTTCCGATTCTGGAATCCTGGAATCGGCGCACTCACTCCATGCTGAGTAACATCCGTTACCGCGACGTTCTCAGAAAGCGGCAACACGCTCTCCTGGTGGTTGAACCCGAGTGCGAATCCGCCGAATAAGAGATGTTGGGAGAGGAATGGGATTTCCCTCCCACCTATCAACTAATGTGAGCAAGATCCCATACGCGCAGGAGGCACGTACACGCCAGTGGTCAAGGGCCAGGAAAAGGTGTCCACCAGCACTTGGCTCCCGCCGTGGGTTGACGAGGAAGACCACGAGCTAGTCTGTCTGATAACCTTTTGGAACCTCCGCTGTTAGTGACTTGGCTGGAAGAGGAGATCAAAGGGAGCGCAACTGAATCATTACCGCCCCGCGCGTAGCTGTGCACGTTCGTATACTGCAAGTCCTGCTTCCACTCGACAGTGCAGGTGCCGCTCGAACCGGTGGTCACCTCTGCCACTATGTGCAGCGCGCGAGTAACATTGATCGAAATGTCGAAGTCTTCGGGCGAGCGGATGTCGGCAGACGTGCAGGCGACTGCGAACGGGGAAGCACTGTAAGAGGCGATAGCGCCGGTTGTGCGCTCGCCGGAAGGTCTGAAAGATGCTGTAAACTTCGACCGTACTTCCGGAACGGGGGGCTCATACTCGCCTGCACGTTGCCGCTGAGGCACCAGTTGCCTTTCACCACGTCCTGCCCGTTTCTCCCGACGACGTTCATCACGACGACGTGCGGACGGCCATTCGTGAGCTGGCCCAAGAACGGGGAGATGTCGATCGTGTAGGTCGGCAGGTCGAACGCGCCATAGGCGGCGACGGGGCTGTTGGAGATGATGAGCGACAGAAATACGATTAACATTAAACAGCGGTATGAGACGAACGACCAGATCGAAGGAAGGTTGGCGCCAGGAAAGCAGACCGGAAAGGGGAAGACGACTCCCGTGAGCTGACCGTGATGAGCAGCTGGACCTCCCGGAAAGGTCCACCGCTCTAGGAGAAGTTCGGCGGCAGCAGGTCAGGTACTCGTCCGCGACGTTCCCGTACCAGAACTTCTCGGCTGCCAGAGGCATAGATGTCGACAAACGCAGCTGCGGCATTTTTCGGGAAGTGAACAGAAAACCGTAGACAGGGTTCAGGTCGTCAGAGCTATTTTCTGTGCAGACGGCAGCACGCACTGTCGCATTCGGAGGCACCGAGACTTTGTCGTCTGAGCGCGGTACGCCCTGCCCAAGTACAAGTTAGTGATGATCCCTATGGCGGTACTTAATACTTACATAAGAGAGAGGTACAACTACATCAGCTGTACGAGGCTTCACACTTCCGGAACCTGGGTAGAAGGGACTGCTCAACCGGACTACGTTGCCAGTCAGACGACTGCCGCGACGTATCTTTACTCGGACTGAAGTGACTACGAACCGTCATACTCTACATTGATGCCCAAAGAAATGTCTATGACGTTGTTGAATTTTGTAAGTGCAGCATCAACTCAAAGCTCGGAATTAGCAGTAGGAAGCAGCGTACTCCTGCACCACGGTGCCAGGTTGCGCGAAGAGCGCCATGTACTTGGTAAGGTCGTGTAGATGCGTCCTGTCATGACTTGAGCATGTGTATCCAGGCGCGATTTGGATGAAGTTCACTGCACCATACGATTCCATTCACCGTTGGCTCAGGCGTTGAAGTACGCCAGACTCTGCGTCGGTGCGACAGTCAGTCCGAGCTCACACGGGCAAGGTAACACGCTACAATACTCCGTTTCGTTGAGCCGGATGCTCGACAGCCGATCATACTGTTAGCCTCAGACCAGCCATGTTAAGAACCAGCACCATCTTATCTGTTTGACGTCCCAGTCAGGTTCAGCACGACTGCGGAGCGCGAGCCTGGCGGGCTGCACTCCGTCGGAGGGGTGTAGTCTGCAACGGCGTACTGTCCGTATGAGCTGAAACGCCCATGAACTTATTCCATGCGCCAGCCAGGTGGATGTTTGAACCATACATGGCAAAGAGGTGGTGGAACAGCTCAACCGTGCAAAGTTGCACATCGCCAGGCACGAGCGGTGGGTGAGTGACTTAGACCCAGCGTACTCGTCAGATAGCTCCACATAACAGAACCTTGAATACTGAAAGGAAGCACTTGGAACATGTGCAGCGGCGTTGAATCCGACCAGTTCGACGGAGCGAGATAAGGCGACTCATGCGCCAGCGCGTGAAACGCCCTCTGGCCGCCAGCGGCGTGGGACTTTGCGCGGACGTTGAGTGCGAGAGTGATCGAGGTCAAGATGAGGACAAAAATATGAGTGCTGTATGACAGCATCGTGAGAGGGCAACGCTGGAGTGAGGTGTCGTGATTGTTGTGATGGTTCGTGGGCAACCAGCCGATAGGATGTAAAGCACGAGACACGTCAACCCCAAGTGCAATATCGCAATCTATCTTTGCGTAGATCGACAGTCAAACTCTTACGAAGAGAGGGGGTT
This sequence comes from Basidioascus undulatus, assembly GCA_000826855.1. Lineage (NCBI taxonomy): Eukaryota > Fungi > Basidiomycota > Geminibasidiomycetes > Geminibasidiales > Geminibasidiaceae > Basidioascus > Basidioascus undulatus. Next base: position 52,913 of record JTLS01000008.1, read on the forward strand.
TCGCTTTCGTACTCCGTCGGTCCAGAGACTTTCCCGACAACGCACAGAGTCACAGAGTCGCACAACGCCGCGCTGACGATCAATCAATTGGAATAGAGTCCGCATGGCAGGCGACGGCGCACGCAAACTCGAGCATGAGCGCATAAATAGCAGTTCAATCGTCCTTCTCTATGCCTTTCACCACCCTGTCTAGCTCCTTCGCTCCCAACGGTACCCACAACCACTCTCCCACACCCTCCTCCCCCGGCGGCGGTGCCGTCGCGCTGAGCACCATGCCGTGATCCCTGAACTCCGCCAGCAGCGCCCTGAACGCGTCCTCGCTCGTCGCGATGAACTGGCTCCTCGCACGCTCGGCTAGCTGCGCGCGCGACGTCGCCCACACCGGCGTGCCCGTCGTCGCTCCGCTGCCCGTCGGCGGCTGCGCGGCGAGCTGGGCCTCGCCAAGCATCCGGAAAAGCTTGCGCGCCTTCGCCTGGACGGAGACAAGGACGTGCTTCGCCGCCGCCTCGCTCGTCCCCTGCGCGGCCAGACCCGCTCCCGCGCCCGCGGACGTGCCAGAACCGAGGAGGGACGTCGAGCGAAAGCTGAGTTCCATGGTGTATGGCTCGAGCGTCGTCAGGTCGTGCCAGGCCCAGCGGATCGAGTCGGGCGGGAAGAGGAGAGGGGCGTTGAGATGGTCGATGGAGGCCACTACGTGGAGCTGGGGTGCGGAGGCGAGGAGGACGAGGAGGGCAAGCGAGCGCGGATTGCGGAGCGAGGGTGCATCGATGTTGTGGATGAGAAGGAAGAGTTGGCGGGTGTCGGGCTTGGAGAATTGGGCATGAATCCGGGCGGCGGACGCCTCGGGAGTGCTCGAAGTAGTACCGGCCGACGAGCGCGAGATAGACGGCAGGCTTTCTATCGAGCCGAGAACGTCGCGAATGCCGAGAGAGGGGAAGAAGCCGTTGACGACGACGAGCTCTCCGCGCTTGCGGAGGACGCGCTTCGCGAACGCGTTGAGCGCCCCGCGCTTGCTCCCCACGCCGTAGAAGAGAAGGTCGAACCCGCGCTCGAGCTCGCACAGCCACTGGCCCCACCGTGCCTCGTGCGTCGCAGCAGGAACGACAGCCTTGAGTGGGGCCCGCGCGAGCGCTTCGCGCGTCGCGGCGGCGGTGAGGGGCGGGAGAGGGAAGGGGGTAGTCGAAGGTCTGGGTGGGGCGGAGTGGGCGATAAAATACGCGTCCGATGCGGTGAGCGCGACGATCGGCTTCTTGGACGCTTTCTTCTTCTTTATTGTCAACGGTGCGCGGCGCTTTCGTTTTGAGGACGTAGCGGGTGCCGGTTCCTCGTCCTCATCCGCGTCGTCCTCGATAGCCTCCTCGTCCTCGCTCCAACCCTCCTCATCATCGTCCTCCTCTTCCTCCCCGTCGAGCCCGCTGCCTAGATTCGGTAGCAGCTCCATGAGCCTCTCATCCTCCTCTTGCCGAGCGCGCTGCCACGGGCTACGCGGGCTGCGCGTGCCGTTAGCGGGGCGCTTCGAGGGTGTCGCCCGCGGCGGGGGCGAGTCGGCCGCGATCCGGACGCGCTTCGACGGTGTTGCGAGCGACATGATAGTCAGTATCGCAGAGGAGGGAGCGAAAGCAACAGCGGCGGTAATGGTCGATGGGCAAGCTGGCGGTCGGACGCGTCGGAGCGAAGGCCGGCTCGGGCGCGTTTGCATCCGTGCATCTTCTCTTTGCTGATTTCAGGGTTGCCCTTCTTCTCTCCACCCACCTTCGTCCGCTTTTCCTTTTAAACACTGACAATGTCGGCTGCGCTCAAAGAGCGCCTAGTAACAGCACTCGCTTCTCGAGAAGCAAAATCTACTCTTCGAAGGCTCACTCACGATTCCCCACCGCCGGCTATTCTTTCGAGCCTGCCGAACGCAGACAGGCCTTTGGTGGACTTCAGCTCGAACGGTGCGTTCGAATCCTCCTTCTGAAAGTGTGTGTGTGGCTGATAATTTTGGTTCTGGTAGACTACCTCTCCCTCTCCCAATCGTCCGAGCTAAGAAACCACTTCCTCCGGTCCCTCTCCTCGGCACCGCACATCCTCGGCTCGACCGGCTCCCGTCTTCTCGACGGGGACACCCACTCGCATTCCACCCTCGAATCCCGCCTGGCATCCTTCTACAACGCTCCCTCAGCCCTCCTTTTCTCCTCCGGCTTCGACGCCAACGCAGGCCTCTTCTCGTGCATACCTGCCGCAGACGACCTCGTCCTGTACGACGAGTATGTCCACGCGAGCGTCCACGACGGGATGCGGGCGTCCCGCGTTCCGGCGAAGCGCAGGCGCGCTTTCAGGCATAACGATCTGGACCATTTGAGAAATGCCCTTCAGAGGGCGGTGGAGGAGGAGCCCGAGGTGCGGAGTGGGAGAAGCGTCTTCGTCGCTGTCGAGGGCGTCTATTCCATGGACGGGGACGTCGCTCCGCTCAGGGAGATTGCCGACTTGCTCGAAGAGCTGCTTCCGGCGGGGAATGGGCATTTGATAGTGGACGAGGTGCGTTGTCGCTCCTAGGCTCCTCGAATGTCCGCTAACTAACATCACCTGCAGGCGCATTCCACCGGCATTTATGGACCCCTCGGCCGAGGCCTCGTAGCGCATTTGGGTCTCGAGGATCGGGTGTTCTTGCGCTTGAACACGTTTGGCAAGGCGCTTTGCTCTAACGGAGGTGAGTCGAGCCTGAACCCCACCATCTTCTTCGGAAACTGACGCTGTAACATCCCAGCTGTCGTTCTGTGCGAACCGCACGTCCGGTCATACCTGATCAACTACGCCCGACCCCTCATCTACTCCACCGCGCCCTCCCACTCGAACATCATCGCCCTCTCCTGCGTGCACGACCTCCTATCCGAGGGCTACACAGTTCCCGTTCGTCCCAGCCCTCTTCTCTTCCTCACCCTCACCCCACTCAAAACCCCCCTCCCCATCCTTCAGCTCTCCCGCAACCTCCTCTCGCACGCAACCCACCTGCGCGCCCTCCTCTCCACTTACCTCCCGCACCCCCTCCTCGCGCTCGCGCCACCCCCCGCGCTCCCCACGCCCATTCTCCCGCTCCTCACGCCCCGCCCGCGCCAGCTCGCGCGCTTCCTCGTCGAGCGCGGCTTCCTCGTCCGCCCCATCGCGGCGCCTACCGTGCCGAAGGGGATGGAGCGCGTGCGGGTGTGCTTGCACGCGGCGAACACGACGGAGGAGATCGAGGGGCTCGCGCGCGCTGTGGGCGAGTGGCTCAGGGTCATCGGGGAGGAGGAGGAGGGGAGGCTGGCGAAGCTTTGAGGGACGATCTGGGTGGCTTGCATGCACTTTAGGTTGTTTCAGAAACCGCTATGGTCTGACGAAGGGTAATATGTGGCACAGATGAAGAGCACACAGGATTGCTTGGTTGCGACATGTGAAGAAGAGTGCATATCAGTCGCCAACTTTCCGGGTACGCAGCGACAACTGCAGGCGCTCTTAGTTACACACCGTGGACCTGTCTGCGCTGGTGAAAAGGACGCACTGTATGCTGAGAAAGGGCGCCCACTCCGAGTCTTCGGGTGAACAAGCAAGTCACTGAAAGTGTCGTATCGCCCTGCTGTCAAGTTTAAGTTCAGCGAGGCTGCGCCGATGCCGGTCCTTCTCGCCTCCTCCACATGTACATTGGACACTCACCATCCCGAAGCTCAGCAAATATTGGCATCCATCTCTTGTCCCTACTGTTATTTCGTTACTAGTGGATCGGGAATGACAAAGTGAGATCTGTGATGCGTGCTGCAGATGGTTGTGTAAGTGTGTGTTCGGCGGTGAGCAGAGGCATTCGGTGCCCTCGAGCAAGATGAACCCATACACGCACAGTATCATCTTGGATGTTTGGCATGGGTGGGGAGGAATAACAGCCACAGCGACTCGCAGGTGTAAGATAGCGCAGAAGCTTCCATGGCAGCATCCACCAACGGCCTTGCCGACTCAAAACTTCTTGCCCAACGCTTCCGGGGAAGTGGACTGGCCGACATCGTCTGAATTTATATTGGGGACTTGACGCTTTCTAGAGATAAGACCATCCCAGAGGAAAGATCAAAGTCGTCTGAGGCTTCGGGTAACTGGTGTTGATCTCCTTCTCCATGTCCTGTTCTCCCTACAGGCTGACTGGCGCCACACTCACCAGGTGGTCCTTTGGAGAAGCCCAAGTGCCTTCTCTTCCCTTATGTAGAGGATCGGCATCGGCATCTGCGCAAACACGCCTCAGGAAGCCGGCACACTCAGCGTGTTACTGCGCTGTACCACTGCGTTTCCTCATCTAGTGGGCTACATACACTGCGTTGCTCGCTTCGCATGACCCTCAACATGCGCCTCAATGCCATGATCAAACAGTCGTCGTGGCCTTGGAATTCTCGAAGGACCGACTCATCGACGTGAACTGCCACAGCCGGTCGTTCACAGCTTCCCCTGGCCGCGCGGTTCGTCGCGTCCAGCGTCGTTCATTCTAAAAACGTGCGCACTGCATACCTTGTGGATCGTCGGGCACCCCTTCATTGTTCTCACCGATTGATAAGCATGGGAACTCTGGGAAGGGAAGAACCTCGAAGCCGACATGCCGCCTTCTTTTCAGGGGTCTCGCTAAGTATACAGCCTGCTCTGGACAGTGCAGCGGCACTTGCGGCCGTTGCCTGTGGAAGCTTGTAGCCAGCTTCCAAGAGCTTCGCTTCCATCATTAGCGGAAAGAAAGCCGCCACATAATGTGTGTATACTATCGTGTGTACGCGATCGGCAAGATCCAGGTGTGCCTGTGCCTATCTTCTGCTGCGCCTTCTCGGAGAGGCGTCCAATGGCGGCACCCGGCTCCGTCTGTCGGCAACGCCTCAACGAGTTTGCCACTGAAAGATCGGCCTACGCCTCAGCTCGAGTAGGTCATCGTTGAAAATTTGCGAATCTCCTCCGACGCTCTCATCAGGCCCAGATGAAAAAGGAGACATGCATCAAAGCATTATCACCCACTACATATCACTGTACTAGGCATGCGCACTGACAACCATGCTCATGAGCCAAGGTCCGCAGGCCTGGCCTCGACTTGCCTCGACCCGCACGCCCGCTTCTTCGAGTGGGCTTTGTACCGAAACGGCGGTAAGCACTGGGCTTGCCCAAACCGCTGCAAGGTGCGACGTCTGCAACGTCGGCAAGGCCGTTCATGACGCATGCGCTTCTCACCTAGCAGCTGCTCACCAACGGTGCGTTGGCCAACCGTCCAGCGTTGTGTGCAGACCCGGCGTGTGCTCTTGCAGTTGAAAATGAAAATGAGTTTCCGGTCTCTTTCTGCGGCAACCGGCGGCACGGCGGTGAGCCGTCCGGCATCATTCTGAGCGCGGTATTGGCGGTCTGCCGGAAAAGCGGGGCTCGGGACGGAATGGAGTAATGACGTCCCTTACTTTTGCAAGCCTGCTAGTGGTCAACGCCTGAACAAAACTTGACAAAGGAGCAGCCGGACTTGTTTCTGTGCAGTGGAATTAAAGACTACAATACGGAATAAGCGAATCAGCGTGTACATAAGTTTGTGCGAGACTTCAGAGGAGAGCTAGGAATAATGCCAGACGGCAGCTGCCAGGGGCTGAGCGTCGTCATAGGAAGGGTCTGTCGAAGCAGGCCCAGTTGCAAGCCTGCCCTCGTTCCCTGCTCCCGTGTCACCACCAAGCAGACTCAGCACCCCAACACCTCGCCGCTGCCGGCCTCGTGCTCGTCGTTGCCGACAGCGAACTCGACGCCCGCGCCGGACTGAAATCGCTCGAGTCGATCAGCAAGACATCCCCGAGCCTCGCGCGCGTCATCGTCCCTTGCTTGCCCTCAGCCACGCCAACGGCCATCTTTTCAACCCACTCCACGCTCAATCCCTCGCTCCGTACGCGCGCGTCCGCCTTGCTTTCGCACACTGCACCTCTGACACCTTGGCGGAGTCGACCAGGAGTCCGCCTTTAATCCCCTCCCCCATCTCCCATGTCTGCGCCGTCCGCTTCAAAGGCTTCCGAGCCGTCCGGCGCGAGCCCGCCTCCCCCGACCCCTTCCGCCCCGCCCCCGCCAAAGGGCGCCGAGGAGGTCGCAAAGGAAGCGGCGCCCAAGGAGGGCGAGCTCAAGCAGGCCGATGAGAAGCTGAAGGCGGAGGAGAAGGCGGAGAAGAAGGAGCCGGCAGCTAAACAGGAGGACAAGGGAGACAAGAAGGCTGAGGTGCGCGCCGATCCTCAGCAATCTCGCCGGCTTGGCTTCCTTGTCGTGAGGGGACGATTGGAGCTAAACATGGGATCTGAATCTGGGTTGTGGTGCAGGACCCGACCACAGCGACGGGCGTGATCGATATGGAGGTGTTCGGGCAGATCCTCGAGATGGACGACGATGACGACGACCGCGATTTCTCCCATGGGATCGTCATCAACTTCTTTGAGCAAGCAACCGCTACGTTCAAGGAGATGGACGATGCTCTGTGAGTGCAATCTTTTCTGGTGGCTATGGGACAGAGGGCAGGAGGAGATCTTGGGACGATATGGGCCCCGGACTGCACGGTCGCGTGCGTCGCAGTGGCGTCGGTGCTGCCTCTATCGGGCCCGTGTCTCTGGGTTCAGTACGTTTTCCCGGAGCACCGACACGGCGCATGCAGAATCGCTGTTGGGCATCTGCGCATCACCCCCTTTACTCTGCCGCTGCACGGCTGCATCCACGCTCCATACCGACGATCCCTCTCCCTAACCCGCTGTCGCCTTCACACTCTCGCTGATCTCCCGCTGATTCCTTCCCTGTCCTTCCCAGCGCCGCCTGCGACCTGAAGCAACTGCACACGAAGGGCCACTTCCTGAAGGGCTCGTCTGCCGCGCTCGGACTGATAAAGGTCAAGGCGTCGTGCGAAGCGATCCAGAACCTGGGCAAGCTCAAGGACCGCACGGGCACGCGCGACATCCCGCGGGACGAGGCGCTCAGCCACGTCAAGGACGTGGTCGAGCGCGTCCAGGGCGAGTACAAGGAGGCCGAGGCATGGCTCGAGGCGTTCTACGCCGAGGCCGCAGAGTAACCTACCTCCGCCGGCCGACCACTCCTTCCGCCACCCACCCGCTCCCCACGTCTCTCCGTCGCATCACCCTGGCTCACCCGAAGAGCCCAGCCCCCCTCACCGTCATCCCTTATCTCGCCCCTCTCCCGCTCGCTCGCCACCTCCCCTGGCCTCTCCATTCTCCTCCATCACTGCACCTCATGGCGCTCTTCTCCAACCGTCCCCCTCTTTCGCACGCGCTCCTGGCATCGTTCTACATCTCCTAACCTCATCCACGCGCACCGCACCTCTTTTCCTCATCTCCCGGTCACGCAGCAGAGCAACCCCTCGTCCGCCTTCTTCCCCTCTTCCACTTCTCCACCCGTCTATTTCACTTCATGTCTCTTCTTTTTCCCTTTCCTCTTTTTGCACATACACCGTTTCCTTTCCTAGTACCACTTAAAAGATTCTCCCCCCGTTCTGCGCTACATGCTCGACCAATCCCAACCTCCGCGCACCCTTCCCTTCCCCTCGTCTTCTCCCCTTCAGTACACTCGGTATCTCCCTACAACCTAACGTCTCCTGATCGACCGACCGCCAAACCGAACCATCTGATTTCTAAGTGACCTCAACACTCGGTTGTTGCGGAGGTGTGGCGTGCTGGCGTGACTTTGACCGTCTTTCGCTTTGACGTGGACTTCCACAGGGGCCACTCTGACCACAACATCCTCTGCCTTGTGCTGGATCTGCCTGCCCCGCTGCTAAGGACACATTGGTCTCGCCCCGAGCCTGCCCCCCCCTGCCACAGACCCGCCCACAACCTTCCGGGCAGACCGCGTGATTGACTGGGCACATCACTCTGATGAGTCGTTGAGCTTGCACAGGAACGGCTCCGCGAACTCCAGCCGCAGCCGGACAAGGTCCCCCTGGCAATGCTACAGTAGCACCAGAAAGCTGTCACTGCTGGAAAGGCTGTCCGCCTAGCAGAGGTGCTCAACTGCGACAGCGAGCGGGAGTGGTGGGCACTCGTCTTCCGTTACATCGGCGAGCATGGAAGTGCTCCATAGGTCCTGTTCTCCAACCTGCATGATATGTTCCACAGACATATCAACCCCCCAGCCATACTTCCAGCACACTTCAACCTGGACATATGCGAGCTGAACAGGCTCCTGGCCAAGCAGATCCCAGCGCAGACCACCCCCATGGATGACCTATATCCCATGCATCGCCTATGGTCAGTGGGTGAGGTTGAGGATCTCCTGAAGCACCTCAAAGACATCAAGCCTACCGCACCAGGTGTGGACAAGATGCCCTACTCATTCCTGCTGGACCTCCCCCCAGTGCACTGAGGGACTACCTGAACACCTGCCTAGAGTGTGAGTGCTCTTCTGAGGAGCAGGTCAGCCTCATGGTGGGCGTGCCCAAATTCAACAAGAGCCGACAGGTCACAGAGAACTACAGTGCCATTGTGCTGGAACCCAGCCTCCTCAAAGCGCACATGTGGTTCATCAACCGGCGCAGGTAGGAGTGGGGTGAGGCGGACAAGTGCATCCCCCCGACCAGAATGGCTTCCGCCCTGGCTACTGCACAAACAACAATGCCTGTGTTCTCCAGGCCTGCATTGACCAAGCCAAGGCGCAGGGCCAGACTCTCTATGCGGCATTCATTGACCTCTCCAATGCCTTCCCCTCTGTGGACCGAGAGACACTCTGGCTCAAGTTCCTTGACTGGGGTGCCGGGGGCTGAGTCTTTGACTTGTCCGCATGCTCTACCAGACGATGAAGTACCACACCAAAGATTGGAAGGCTCTTTCTGAGGAGTTCCTCTCTGCCATTGGCAGCCTCATGGGGAATCCCAGCTTGCCCACGGTGTTCATTCTCTACATGTCGGACTTCATGCTCCCAGAGGATGCAGATGTCATTGTCTTGGCAGGCCAGATCATTGCCTACGTCCTTCATGCGGATGATACAGCGATCATGTCCACCTCACTGGAGGGCCTCCAGCACAAGCTGAACAGGCTCAGCTGACGGTCTGCCAACAACTTTGTGGATGCCAACCCGGACAAGTCCGAGGGAATGGCTTTTGGGAAGCTCCTGTCTCCTCCACCCACCTTCCACTTGTACAACCGCCTGATCCGGTACAAAATGTCCACAACATATGTTGGGTCTCTGGTCTCCTCTGACCCAAGGCGGTCACTCTTCCACCGGCACTATGAGGAGGCCAAGAAAGCCCGCAAAGTTGGCCTGTCCTGCTTCTTCCTTGAGCCATACATTGACCAGCTGTCACACTCCCATGCAATCAAGCTCTACAAAGCAGTTGTGGTCCCGCACCTCATCTCTGCATACAAGGTTGCCATCCCCTCCACAGTGGCTGAGCACACACTCTTGCAGGACGAGCAGCACCGGTTCATCCGCCATGCGCTACAGGTACACTCCAACAGCCTCACCTTCCCTCTCTTCACAGAGACAGGCCTGCAACCCATCCTGCTGTGGCACCTTCTCATGTGCCTCTGCTACATCCTCTATGCAGTGGAACAGGAGGACCCTCACTTTGTATGGGCAGCCCTGCTCGACAGCATGCAGCTTGCAGATTGAGGGCACAAGAGCTTCTTTGCATGCCTACAGGGAGAAGTTGCACTCTATGGGGGACACCTGCCAAGCAGCTGGCCCATCATGGCGGACCTCATCACTGAGGTCTCTTAAGAAGCTCAAGGCTAGCTTCCAGGCCCTTATTGTGGAGAAGAGCTTTTCTGTCCCTCGCTGCCACCTGCTCCAGGGCCGCAAGCTGCTGTGGGGTTACAGGGAATACCTGAGCATCCCTGCAGGTCTCTACTGCAGGGCACTGACACAAGCTCATCTTCTCCGAGCACCTGCTCTGAGTGGAAACCCTGCATCATGGCAGCACAACCATCCCTCCCGAAGATACCTGCCACCTCTGTGACCTTGAGGTGGAGGACCCTCTGCAAATTCTCTTTGGCTACCCAAATGAGGGCTGCTGTGTCCTGCACAACCAACTCCTGCAACAGGCGAGCCAGCATGCCATGCCGTATGTCAGGGAGCCTGCGCAAGTTTCACTGGCCTTGGAGAATGTGTCCATGCTCCTTAGCAAGTGCTACTACAAGATTCGGCTGGCCATCACCGGCACTGGTGTCCACCGTGGAGATGGGGCGGCTGATGACTCGAACCTGGAGGATGATGCCACGCCCGTGGGGGGGGGGGGGGGCAGGGCGTGGACGATGTAGGAATTTGAAGAGATGGCCAACACTTACTGAACTGAGTCTGATTCACCCTGCCGGCCTTGTCACTCCAGAAAGGATGAACTGGGAGCTGAAAGCGCTGTGCGGTAATTTGAGAGAATGGCCCGCTTCTTTGTCGCACTAGTTTGCCTTCATGCTCATACCAATGCATCCATGCTCACCAGCGCTGCATTCCACTCAGATTCAAGCACCGAGGACGTCCTCCTTTGCTTCGAGATTGGACCGGAACTGATCGGGGGTTCTTTCCCATCGTGACGGAGGTATCATAGGGATTAACGTTCTCCGCTGCGCATGAATACACTCTCTTACCTCCACCCACCCCCACCCTTGGCGTTCTGAAAGACTCGAGGAAATCCAAAGGCACACACATCCCACATTGAGCTTCTCGCCTTATACTTTGAGCCTTTATCCACCAATAGCTATACGGAAGTTCTCATATTGTTTGGACCGCTTACCAGCCCACATGTTTGACTTACACTTCGTCAAGCATGTCTACCACACCGGCGGGATTTTGAAGTACAGCCCTCTCCGCCTACCAGCTCTGAGGTACACGGAGTCAGGGCAGTGGCGGCCGGTCTGGGGACTGTACGAATGGGACACGCTTCACGGCAGATCGAGTGAGGTCACTCGCCTTGGCCTTTACAAGCCCGACATCCTCCGCCCGTATGACATCGCGCCCGATCCCTTCTCCCAAAGATTGATACACTCGTGCACCTTCGACCGACGTTCATGGCTCGCTCCTGAAACGAAATGCGGGTGATGATCTTGCTGGTTAGACGGCCTATGCAGCCGATCTCATGGCAGACGTAAGAGGCAGGGCTGCGTACGTTGAGCAAGAGCTTCAGCAAGTCTCTGGTTGATACAGATCAGAAGAGGGCCGGGAGAAATGAGGGTCAGAGTGAGGGAAGTGCGAAGACTCACTCTGAGCGTTCTTGCTGCACCGGCGCTTTGTGCCCTGTATGTGCCGACTCGCCCTGCCAGACCTCCCCCTTCGGACAGCGTCTGTTATCCACTAATTCTGTTGAGTTTTTCCTCAGTTGCCCTTCTTTTAGCTTTTTGAGTCACAAGTCTGCACCGCTGTCTCTCAAGGAGAACAGGCCGGGGATAGCAATGCTGTACGGCTCGGGAGTGACACCGAAATATAGTCTTACGTTTGTCTTATAAAATACAATGTGTCCTTTCGGTTTGCAATATCTCATATAGAAGGACATAATGAACAGTGTGGGCGCACCTGGGGACGATTCGCCGCAACAGCACAGCTGTCCGAGTAGGAAGACACGATTGACTCTCTTCCCGTAAGGCAATACGCATCGCATGGGTAGACCGCGTTTATAAAGCCCTCCCGCCGGTCCGACATCATCTTAATATGGGTTGCTTCCCAGGGAGAGTAAGTACAGCGAAACGTGCATGTCAGTGTGCAAGCGGATTCCAGGCACACCCATTTGCTGGGGCATGCACGGCACTTGCGATCTTCAAGGGAAGCACATTCATGACTCATGTACATGCGAGTTATTTTATCTCAATTACTATGGATCCTTCTCCAATGCCAGAGACAGACCCTGTTGCAACAAGGTGAAGAGTGAAACGAACAAAGCAGGCGAGCGCGCTTAACGCCGCACCAGACAGCGATTAAAGCCGACAGTCGCTCAATTTTCGTATGGTCAACGGCGTGGCTCCCTGCTCTTGACCGCCCAGCGCGCCATCAAGCAACCTTCGCCGTTCGAGATGGTCAGCGCGCCATTCCCAACGATACCGCCCATGTCCTCCTCGTACTGACAATACCCTTCCCCTCTTCTTCCCCCTTGCACCCCTTATAACTTTGCGCCTATCCCGTATCCCGACCCGACCCGTCACCCTTTCGACGATCACCAACCTTGACCTTCTTCGCTTCCCCTGCCGACCCCTGCACCGAATCGACGGACGGACGGTATTTGGATCCGAATGCTGTGATTGTTGGTTGGACGGGTTGGATTGGACCTGCAGCCGTCCCAGAAGTCCTTCCGCACCAAGCGCATTCTCGCGAAGGCGGCGCGCCAGAACCGGTGCGTCAAAGTTCGGCTTCTCACGCTGCGATGGAAGGAGCGGGGTGTTGGCAAGGGTTTGCGGGGGTGGATGTGGGCGATGGAGGGAGGGCGGCTCATTAGGCGGGTTGGGTCGTGGGGAAGGGATAGGGAACCCGCCAAGGGGCGGCGGGGGCAGCTTTGCGGCGCTCGGCCAGCTAGCACGCGTTCTTGGGTGGGAGGAGAGAGCCGGGCAACGCGCAGGATGGCTCTCTGACACCGGGACTGCAAATTGCGATACGAACGAGCCAGGACACCCTGACTGACACCGTCTTCTATCCGCCTCCTCCAGCCCGATCCCCCAGTGGTTCCGCCTGAAGTCGGACTCCAAGATCCAGTACAACGCTGTCCGTCCTCACTCCCTCTCCCCCATCCCGCTTTCTTCCTCTTCCCCGCCCATTCCTTTTTCCCCGCTTCCTCTCCTTCCCCTACCTTCCCCGCCTTTTTTCCTACCTTCCGCGACCCGAGTGGACCCGCTCACCCTCCACCCGCTTCCCCCGTAAACAGAAGCGCCGCCACTGGCGCCGCACGAAGCTCAACATCTGAGTGTCGCGTCTACCCTTGGTTTCCCTCTCCGACTTCCGACTTCTGCCGCCCCCGATTCCCCTATGTGCATCCATCGTCTAGCATCATGGCCAGCATGTATACTTGCCCCGACGTGAGACCGTGCGCTTGGGGCGCGGGCGAATTGAACGCGTGTGGTGTTGGGCGCGCAGGCTGCTGGTGGTGGTGTGTTTTGGGGATGGCGCGTTGGGCGCGAACTGACGAGCACTGGGCTGACTTGAATCGAATCGCACACTGCTGATGGCAGCGCCGCACTTACCGTCACTTACCGTTACTTACTGCACCTCGTTCGGCGGCATGCTTCTCATCAATTGGTTCTCATTCACGTTCGCTTGGTGCCCTTGTCCAGCTCGCTTCCTCGCTCCTTCTCGCTCGCTTTCGCCGCTCCTTCTCGCTCGTTTCCCTCGTTCGCGTGCGTTTCACTCACTACCACACCGACTGCCGCGGCCGTCCGTCATGACGCCTCGACACGGTAGCGTGCCCACAGTGCCCACCGACGCGCTTCGCCGTTCTTTCATACCAAATGGCCTTACTAACCTGCGGCCTGGCCAAACTCATCCCGCAGCCCGACGCGCTGTACAGCTTGCTCAATCTGCCCTGCGCCTACGATCTTGACCGGACAGCGCCGCTTTGTTCGTGAGGGGGTACTTGCTCTTGCTCTCATTCGGGCCACACGCCCTTCCTCGCTGTGGTCCGCTCGATCTACACGCTCAGGCGCTATCCCTCTCCGCTCCGTACAAGCTCGTCCCATCCTATCGTGCAAGATAATGCACGACTGTCCGATGTTCGACTTGAAGCGTCAGCCTCAAGCAAGGACTTCCGAGTCGGAACGGTTAACTCGCCGCTGCAGCGCGCTGTCAGCTGGAGGTTGCAGTCAGCTGTCCCGGCTTCGCTGGCCCGTAAGGGAGGAAAGCGTCTGGTGAAGCTATATCTGTTGTTCATGGAAGTAGGCCTTGAGCGTTGACCTCCGTAAAATACCTGTGAGGGTCAGCCTGCGTTCATGCACCACCGGGCATTTTGAGGGACGCTCGCATCGTATGGTCCCTAGGGGATGAAAGTAAGAATTGTTTGTGCGCGAGGGCCTGAAAGAGGCATGTAAACGCTCGAGAACCAGAGGAAGGAAGGCAAACGAGAAACAGAAGGAGGAAAAGAACGATGGTGCGCAGAGGCACGTCAAAAGCGGCGTGCGCAGAGGCACCTCAAACGAGACAGTACGATTCTCTTGCGACGGAGCGAGGGACGCTCGCGTCGCTGGGGATTCTACGGAACCGTCAGCGACGCAGATTTCCGACCGACTGGACCTGTGTCACCAAGGCGCCGGACGGAGGAGGAAGTGTGCCGCGGGGACGACTCGGACCTGTGTGAGCGATTTTGAAGAGCGCTCGCAGCGCTTGACCTGTGGTGAGGAAGTCAGGCCTGTGCACGAAGGCACAGGAATGGAAAGATGAGCGGTGCGGGGGGCACCAAGGAAAGAAGGCTGGGGGGAAGAAAGACGGTGGTGTGCGGGCACACCACCATCGGGAAAGGAAGAGCGGCTAGGAAAGTAGGTGTGTAAAGGGACGATCGTGCACGAAGGCAAGTCTTGCTCTTGAAAATATCTCCTGGGGAGAGACATCTGTACGGTTCGATTGTGTGACGGTCTGAGTATCAGAGAGTGGAGATTGATGAGTGGGGAGAACGAGGAAGGAAAGAGGGGAAAGCGGCGGACGACTGGTGAGGAGGGCGGGTGCAGACGAGGAGGGAGGAATGGCATACACGAGATATCTGCTCTCGAGCAAATGATGCTTTGTTTGCTGAGCTACTGTCGGGCATGGTGCCGCAGCAGGATGCAGTCGTCTCCAACCTCCGAGACCGAGCATATATTGAGCGTGTGTCAAAGATTGCTGGCCGGATTGATAGGGTCGCTGTCTCCTTTAACGGTGCTATAGTGATGGCTTTTTTTCGCGCCCCTGCCTATGAGAATTACGGCTGGTAGTGCTGTGCGCCGTTAGAAATGTCCGGCACAGTCTGGATCTGGTGAACGCCGGTGGTTCAAGGTCGTACTGAAGTCGCGCATGCATCCCCTCGAGCTCGCTCGCGCCTCCAAGTCTTTCTTCTTCCGGCTCTCCGGTTTCTCCATGAACTCTGCTCTGGAATAGTCGACATTGGTCGACATTCACAGCGCGATGTCGATATCGAGCATTCAGGCTCGTGAGGCAGCGGGGCCAAAGAATCTATTCTTAGCCCCTCACCGCCAGCGCGACTGCATATGCCAACTTGCATTGAGTTGTGACCTGAGGCTTCTGCGACGGCTTCTGCGACGGAAGCGGCCTGGTATCCAATGACCGAGTGGGGGACAGGCTATCCTGCGTAGGCAGGATCGTCGCCGCGACGTTAAAAGAGGTAGAACACAGGATGGAGACTGCATTCCCCACCCCCCACCCCCCTTGAGCACACCTATCTCGCCATGTCCGCCAGCAACACGACTTCTGCAAACTCCCTAGCCGACTCGGGCTTTGTGATCACTGGCGGGATCCCGACAACGTAGACATCGCGCCTACTGCGGTGTTTCTCCTCGCGTACCTCCTCCTGCTTCCCGTCCTCGTCTGGCGCCTAGCGAGCAAAGCGAGCCGAACTATTATCCTCTTGCGCCCGGTGATACTGGTGCTGGCGAGGCTGGTGACTTGGGGAATCAGGTGCCTACATATGCACATAGATTCGAGGCGGTGGGCTCACGTTTGCGCAAAACAGGATCGCGATGTGCAAAGGAAACTACGACACAGGCTTGTTCGTTGCCGAGCAAGTCCTTCTGCTCATTCGTTTCCTCTTCTTTGTCAATCTCTTCCAAAATCAAGACCCCCCACCTCACCCC
>JTLS01000080.1:0-33914 GCA_000826855.1 Basidioascus undulatus
CTCTTCCGGCGTTGAGGTGGTAGTCTGATACTGACACTGAACTGGAATGGGGATGCGGGGATGCGGCCGTCCAGCCAAGACAAGAAGGACAAGTCGCGCGCGCCCATCACCGCCAAGCTCGTCGCCAACATGATCCAAAAAGCGGGGTGCGACCACGTCATTGTGCGTTGGCGGTGACCCATTTCCATCCTTGGGAGGTGGGGAGGAGAGGAGCGAGAAGCTGATTGTCTGGGGGCGGCGGCGGCAGACGATGGACCTCCACGCCAGCCAGATCCAGGGCTTCTTTGACGTGCCTGTCGACAAGTGCGTTGCCTTCCCTTATCCACACTCCAGGAAATACTCTGACCTGGAAATCTGAACTGCAGCGTCAGTGCTTCGGCATTTGATTGTGGGCGCAGGGAGGCGCGGGGTGCAGCGTACTGATGCGGGAGCGATGTTGGGACACTCTGCAGTTGTACGCCGAACCGTCAACGCTGCAGTTCGTCCGGGAAAACATCGACGTCAGCCAAGTCGTCATTGTCTCCCCCGACGCTGGCGGTGCGAAACGGTGGGTTGTAACTCCCGTCCCGTGCCATCCACCTCGCGATTGACCATGGGAGGTGATTCGTTCGCGCAGGGCGACCTCCATCGCCGACAAGCTCAACGTGGACTTTGCGCTCTTCCATAAGGAGCGCAAGAAGGCGAACGAAGTTTCGCGCATGGTCCTCGTCGGCTCCGTCACCGGGAAAATCGCGATCCTCGTAGATGACATGGCGGACACGTGCGGGACGCTCGGCCTCGCCGCCTCCCACCTCGTCGAGGCTGGCGCGAAGAAGGTGTACGCCATGGTCACCCACGGCATCCTCACTGGCCCCGCGCTCAAGGTCATCTCTGAGAGCGGGCTCGAGAAGCTTGTTGTCACCAACACCCTGCCCCAGGAGGAGAACCGCAGGCAGTGCGCAAAACTCGAGGAGATTGACATCAGCCATGTCCTCGCCGAGACGATCAGGAGAAGCCACTATGGCGAGAGCGTTAGCGTGCGTGGCGGGTTCTTCCTCGTCTCTCTCCTTCTTCCTTCTCTTCCGCTGTGTTTGACTGACGTGGGTAGTCTTGCCTTCTACATCACAGGTCCTCTTTGACAACCTGCCATGTGAGTCTCCGCTCAACTCCCAATCCCTCGCACGCAACATCGTACTGACCCTCCCTCCCCTCTCGCAGAGTACGCCCCACCCCGCCCCTCCCTACCCACATTCCTCTCCCCAGACTAACCGCCTTTCCCCGTCTCCTCCCTCCCCCCGCGCAGCGCCCACACCCTCTCGACCCTCACGCCGCAGCTGACAGGCCTCGCGAACGGGACCGGCGGGGGCGCATAGACGGTCGGCCACGTCCGGGAAGGAGCTGGGAGCTTGGAGGAGCTGGGAGCTGGGAGGAGCTGGGAGTTGGAGGAGGAAAGGAAGGAAGGGCACTGTAGAGACGGCGTCTGAATCGGGCCGTTTGTATTGCTAGGTTCGGAGGGTGCGTGCGTGCTAGCAAGAGCGCCGGTGTCAGGAACAGTTCCGATATTCGATGTTCTCTTGTCCTTGCTTTTTCTTTTGTCTTTTGATTTTTGAGTCTTGAAACGACGCTTTGGGACGCTCTCTCGTTCTCTTCCCAACAACTCAATTCACGCTACATGAACCTCACTCGCCCACATGCAGCTCAACATCGCTGAAGTCGTCGGATATGTCCTACCGCATCCGCCACACCTACGGCCGCCGCTCCCAGATGTGCTGAATCTGGTGTACCCCTTCTTCAAGGGCGTAGTGTCGCTGTACGACGCGTACTCTTCGGAGGTGCCACCGCCGGATGACTTCACGTACAACAGCCGCTTCGACGCGTCCTTCCTTAACATTCCACATTGCATTGTTGTGAACGAGGAGCAGTTTGAGTCTTGGGTGAACGGCCAGCTGGAGCTTGTGTGGGCTACCATGGATCAGATTCGATGGGATACTCGAAAAAAAGCGTTGGTGGCGCTCCGGACGAGTATTTTGATACTGAAGCGCGCTTTACGCTGGGTCATAGGTACGTGGCCCATCGATAAACGTCTTCAGTTGATTCGGAACGCTGAAGGGCGTAGTCGGGACAGCCTATCGAAAAAACCGCACAAATGCGATGGGCCTACCACAAGCTTCACCACAACCACCTGCATGTCAGTTCGCCAACTGTCTTGCTCGCTTGTTCCGAGGCTTATCTTTCGTGTTACGCAGCGTCCGTCTACCATACATTGGGGGAGACTACAAGTCGACTCTTTTCTGCTTTCACCACCACATCTGGCCCCAACCCTCCGCCTTCTGGTGAACGCCCCTCCGCCGCTTGCAGAACGCGTTCATGCCTCTGCCCTCTCGTCTGCCTTTTTGTCGTGCAGTATGCAAGTCTGCGAGAGACATGCCGCACACCTTTTCTGTCTCGGCAGCCGGCTGTGCAATTCAGTGAAATGGCGCTTCGAGGTTTCTTATGATCCAGCTACGAGAAACGTCCGATCTAGCAAGAACAAAAACCGAGGGAGGAACGAGGTACACGCTCACTTGTAAACACTGCTCACTGTGTTGCTTCGCGGCATTCAGATACTCTGATGTCTGTTTCACTGTAGGACACACATGCGATCGCGCTGTACGGAGCAGCAACGCATCTAATATGGCGGCTCGGGCACTTCCACCCCCTGCCTTTCCCAGCTCTCCCTCAGCAGCGCGCGCACCTCTTCCACGACGCCCGGGCGTGCGACGAACCGCCCCGACTTCGGATCGGCCGGATCGGGCTCGCCCCAGAACCATCTGTGCCACGTGTCCACCTCAATCCCTTTCGCCCATTGTGCGCGGACGTAGGAAGCGTCGAAGGGCGGGGTCCACGTCCAGTGCTACCCGACCCGTTCCCCGCCGTTCAGCTTCCCGCGTGCCTTCCTTTCGACCTGGAACCCAACGCACATGGTCCACCCAGACTATCTCCTCCTCCTCCGAAAGGACAAGGTGCAAACTCGTCGGGAGCGCGATTTCGAGGAAGCAGTCCGTCTCCAGGAACGTGCCGAGCGTGTCGAGGAAGTCGGAGCGGAGGTGGCCGGGGATGTACGCCGTGTCAACTGAGCCGCCGATGAGGCGCGGGACGCCGTCCGTGAGCTCCGCGAGGCGCTCGCGCTGCACCGAGGAAATGTTGTAGTAGGCGGGGAGGCAGGCAGCCAGGCCGACGTGCGGCTCGCTGTGGAGCGAAGGAAATTGAATGAGGTGTGAGGGATACAACAGCAGAGAATTGTAGAACAGACGCACCCCCACCACCAATCTTTCCATATGCTCTCCCACTTCTCCCGCCAGTCCCCATCGAGCTCCGGGCTCAACCGGATTCCAGGCGGGCGGGGAACCTCGGCTGGTGAGCCCGTCGCCCCCCCCTCCTGCGCCCGGTTCGGGATGTACCGCGTCTTGAGGTCAGAGAGGTACCATATGCTGTCCTGGGGGAACTGGACGAGGCGGGGGATGTTGAGGAAGATGTCGAAGGGTGCGAAGAGATAGCCGTCGTAGCAGGGGTGCTGCTCCATCGCGGTGTACAGCATGTGGTGCGCCATCCGCCCCGCCATGTGCCACTGCCCCTCGGAGAGGTCCTCGTCCGACTTGAACGTGTCAGTGAGCACGTCGTACGAGTGCGCGAAGCCCGCGTCCTCGCGCGAGCCTGGGCCAATGTAGAGGATGTTTGGGAAGAACTCCGAGTAGACTTCGCGGTGCGCATCGAGGTTCCCCGCGTCGTAGCGCGGGTGGGAGAAGAAGACGACGAGGAGGACATCGTCGAACGCGTGGAAGGCGCGCGTTTGGTTGTAGGGGTCCTGGGAGGAGGGGGGTAGAGGTCTTCGAGCGCAGGCGGAGGCTGTGGAGGAGCCTGAGGCGCCGAGGCGAAGGGGAGCGTAGTCGAGCGGGGAAAGGAAGGAGCTCAAGAACGCAAATAGGAGAGCTGACGCCGTAAAACCAAAACAGAGGAGTATAATGTCCCTGCGTGATAGAGGGTGTGCCCGTATGAGCGACCACATCGTCGTCGAGAGCCAGGAAGGCTACCCCGGCCAGGGGAAGCGATCGAAAGGAGCAAGGCGCGAGAGTCCAGCGGTGCGGCAAACAAATAAGAGTCTGGGTCGGATGGCGTACATCGCTGTACTGAAAAATTTAATGCAAACTGGGCATACTTTTTTCAAGAAGACAGAATATTGCCATCCTGGGCAGTCTGGGTAGAGGGAATCATTGGGCATTCTTGCCTGCCTTGCAGTCCCGAAAAACGCAGCCACCGCCCCAGCGAGCCTTCAGACCTCGAACGTGCGTCCATGGTGAGACTCCCTCATCTTAACATAGTAAACAAATAAGAAAGGAGATTCTGGGTCTCTGACTTTCCATTGGTGTTACGAAACATCCCCCATACGTCGGCTCAGACCGAAAACGTTCCCTCTGCGGCTCCTAGCCCTACAGTGGGCTGAAATGTAACCCATCTGGTAAGTCGAGCTGAATATAATTGAACCAGGCTCCCGATAAGTCTTCAAGGAGTCCATGGGATGCGTACCGCAAGTTGTTGAGGGTGTGTGCTGTTCCATTCAACCCTGACATCCACTCGACTGGTAACGGCGCCGCACCCGGCATCCATCTGTAGGGAAGGAGCTTCCGTCCGTCTTCTTCTCCATTTTCGTGAAGAACAAGCAATAACCCATGCACCGTTTTGGATGTTCTGTGGTGCTGCTTGCTAGACCGATCGTGCACCACACGTTCAGCACACGCGATTACTCAAGCTCAACCTGGGTTAACCGGGAGCGTTGAAAGTGTCTGCGCAGCAACATCGAGAGGCAGAACCAACAAGCCAACAACGTGCGGAAATGCATTCGAGCTCCTGATGACCTTAATGTCTTCCCCCCCCCATCCACTACCTACCCATGACCCGCTCCTAACGATCGCCACAGTCCGACCGCGAACGTACTCATGCATGCCCGCCATAGCAGGGGGAAGCTAATTTAGCTGTCCTTGGGCTGAGCGGACCGCGCCTGGATTGGATGGGCGGAGATGCGTGGTTGGAAGACTGTGGAGGAGGGGGCAGGGTGGTAGCGCTGGGTAGGGAGTTGGACGCTGACAAGGTCTTTGCGCCGCCCACTACATCCACTTGAATGTTTTCGCCTGGTGTTGCTAGTTTATGCTACTGCTACCCGGTGCTCGCGACCTCTGGTAACAGGCTGCCCGCGTCTTGGGTTTCGCGTCTGGTGTGGGAACACAGGCCCTGCGTGCATTCATGGAGTTTGGAATGATCTTTTGAATAGTAGTATTCACTTCTTTCATAAGAAATTTCGTGTGTGAATCTTGGCTGGCAACGATCGGTGAGCTTTATCTTTTGCAGTCTGGCTGTCTTTCAGTGATCTGGCGGCGAAGCTCGAAGGGCTCCGGACTCGAGCTGCTCAGCGTGAAGTCATTCAGCCACCTCACGACACGAGCAGCAACAGGTCGAGGGCAGTATCCATATTGCATTTTTCTCTGTAAGAACAAGGGAGCTAAAGTACGAGCAACGGCGTCGTCCTGCCAGATCAGACGCACAGAATAACACAGGCCTGGACGCGTCTTGCTCGAGCCGGTATTACCAGGTATAACCAAGTCTAAGCAATCTAATGGATTGAACGGGCATTCGTGTTTCCGGAAAAATAAAGGGAAAAAAACCCCTAGGGCGGTGCAGAGCACTACTTGCAATTTGCCAAAGCGGCGACTGCCTCGGCTAATCGCTGGCTGCCATGTCACGCGTCAGGAAGATAAGGCCCGGAATACTTGGGGACACCTACGTACGCGTGGTTCCATGATGCCCGCAGTGAGCACGGAAAAGCCGGATATTCCTTTGGATAAACCTGAACTGGTTGACCTTCGACTACTCCCACCCTCTGCAGAACCCGCCTCGTCCATACCGAGACGAGATGTCAACCCCTGCTCAGATTCCGGAATCCAGCACCCCTGCTGAAACCAAGTCGGGTTCGGAACCAGCCGATTCGCCCACATATCCTTCCAAAAGCCAACGCCCGCGCAAGCGCGTAACCAAGGCATGCGAGGTTTGCAGGGCGAAACGCCAGAAGGTATCAACTTCAACCGGTGCTAGCGAGCGTGTCCACCCCGCGTCATGAAACTTGTTTACAGTGCGATGGTAAACAACCGCAATGCGGACCATGTAAAGCATTAGGGTGAGTAGAGCATAGCAATAGTAAACCACTACTTTCTGCTTCACTGGCTACGCTGCCGGAGCGTCCTTGGAGGCTTGACCGTCGACCACTCACGTCGTCGTCTTCGGATCTCTCACCTTGCTCGATCAACTCGCTTCCTTGTAGTTCGAACGCTCACGTACCCATGGTGATGGATTTCTATCAACAGAGAGTCTTGTCGTTACGACCCAAACTCGATCAAGCGGCACGTCGCGATATGTTTCATTGAAACTTCCTCATGCTCACCAATTGTTTGCTCGGTCAGGGGCCCGCCCAAAGGATACAAGTATAACGCCCCGTCCACGAAGCGCCGGAAAACGCTGGAGACCGGCGGCTCAGACGCAGCCGATGCGAAGGTCCCGCAACAGGCTGACGCTCAGAACGCACCTATCTCTTCGGTTCGCCATCCCTTCTTGTCCGTGCGTCCGTCCGAAAAAAAATTGATGGTTGAATGAACGACAGAATGCTTCCCGTCCTTCAGCGGGTCCGTCCCCGCAAGGTACATCCCCGACATCCGCCGAGACGGCGGCGCACTTGCTCGATGTCTTCTTCACAAATGGTGAGGCGCCAATCCATCAAGCCCTCATCAATCGTATGGTTAATCTACTCCCACCATTTCCTAACAGTGCACAACGTATGGCCTTTAATCTACAAGGTACGTACGGACGCTTCCGCTTCCACACATTATTGCCCTTGACCCTTCTCAACTACATCAGCCCGCTTTTCACCCTACTCGAGCTCCACCGCTGCTGCTGAAGGCGATCCTCGCCATCGCTGCATGCATAGAGCCTTCTTCAGCCAAGGGTAAAGAGCCCGAGCCGTCGGCTGTGCAGCTCGACAAGGACGCGCTCTTTAACGAAGCCGAGCAGGCGCTGTACGCGACGCGGCTCGAAGCTCGGGTCGAGACTGTCCAGGCACTCGTTCTCCTCTCCCTCCGGCAGACAGGCTGCGGAAATAAGAGCTCGGCTTTTCTGTACGCCGGTGAGTGGAGACGTCGTATTAGCTGTGCGAGCTGTTGGGCGCAAATGCTGACGCACTAGGAAAGGGATGGCGTGCACGATGGCTGTCGATCTCGGCTTGCACCACGATATGCGACCTTCCGGCGCACCTGGCACCACTAGGAGAGCTACATCATCAGCACCCAATCTCGTGGAGTCCGAAACGCGCTCGCGCGTCTACTGGAATTGCTACGTGCTGGACAAGTGGGTTACGCAACAATGCATCGCGTGCCGTGGGCCTTTCTTTGCTAACGCTTCGCTGTTCACCAGGACACTCTCCGAAGAAACTGGCCACCCGCACATCTTGCGCGCTTTTCTTGCGACTACCCCGCTACCGTCCGCGTACGAAGCAGACGAGCTCGAGCTCTGGCCGCCCTCCCCGTCTCCATCGATCGTCCCTCGCCGCTCGCATATCATATCCTGCTTCAATTCGACATGCAGACTAGCCGTCATTATCGAGCGCATCATGGACCTCGTCAGCGGTGAGGAAGGGGAGGTCATGAAGGCGGATGAGGACAAGATCCGACCGCGAGACGAGCTCGCGGCAGAGCTCGAGAAGTGGAGAAGGTCGCAGCCTGACTTCCTAGCCGTCGAGGTCGCGCCCAAGGTTTGTCCTCTTCCTCATGTAGTAGTCAATGTCGCCGTAAGCCGCTCTTTTGTCTAGCTTTGCGTTTCTCAGTCTAACTCGCTCATGGACGGATCCGCAGTGGTATCACTCTGCCATCATCCTCCTTCACCGCCGCTTCATCGACCTCGACAACGCCACAGAAGATTCTGGGTCTTCGTCGAGGTTCTCTGATAGCCATACCCGCTGTACGGAAGCGGCTAACGACGTGGTCTCGCTCGTAGCGGCTCTCGACCGCCACCGACTCGTCGGCGTCTCGTGCTCGGATATCATACATATGGTCAGCACCGCGGCAATTGTATGTTCATATTTTCTTGGTCTTTCATTTTGACAGTCCTAACCGAATGCGTCCTGCTCAGCTGCACGGTAATGAAACATCCCATACCCACTCCCCGCACGCGTGTTGCCTCCCTGCTAACGCAGCGTCCCTCCGCCACAAAGCGTTCAACTCAGCTCTACCAGACGTGGCCCTCGCGAATCAGGCCAAGATTAACTTTTCCCAATGTTGCCTCTGGCTTCGAGATATCAGCCACAGCTGGCCGTCCGCTAGTTCGCACAAGGTTTTCCTGGAAGGACGTACGTTTTTCTTCACTGCACATCTGCTTCCTAACCCGTCATACTAAAACATGTCACGATTCAGTAATCCAAGGCGGACTCGGGCTCTCGGCAGATGTCGGTACATTTTCCAACCTACCGGATATAGCGCAGCCCGTTACCGACGTGGGGCCGACCAGCGCAGTAACACCTGCAAGCACGAGTGCGTCCACAAGCAACTAACCATTTTTGAACTATTGTTCATTATTCATGACTTCCGCTTTTCCGTCTTCCAGTCCGCACTCCGTCCTTGACGGCTCTTTCCCCTGACCCATCTCCCGCCCCGCCGCTTGCGCAGCCAGTGCCCACAGCCGTCTCCGCCCCAAACCCCAACCTGTTCGACCTACCGTCCTTCTACTGGAATTACGCCCTACCGTCGTCGCGATCCTCAACCGCGTCACCCACTGTTTGGGGATTCGACGTGCCGGCCGGCCAGGCGACCGCGGGAGTGAGGGACGAGGAGGCGTACTGGGCGCTGCTCACGTTCATGCAAGGTGGCGGCGGGAGCGCACCACCTGGCTGATATTCCAATATGATTCAGTACTTCGTGTAACTAGCCCATGGGGCTATGTAATAGCTTTTACGACTGAGATCCACCCACACCTTAGCGTCGCTTGCGGTAGTGAAGGTCGCAAGAAGGTCGATGCGACAGTCTCTTCCGCCCATTCAATCCACTGACGGTGAAGGTGACGAGATATCTATCCACAGTGTGCTGGCGATGTGCGCTTCGCCATACCCAAAAGGCGCGCGGTTCTGCCCGTTGACAGCGCATTATGTAGAAGATGCAGTGTAGCATGATCTGCTCTGAAAGACCATGTGCGCCAGGCCACCACTGGTCACAGCTATACATTGGACAAGAATCTTCTAGTGGATTGAGTGAAGCCTTATATGAATCAGTCTTTGTATCCGAGGCAGCTACCGAATGCAGGTTCCGTTCCTTGAGCGAACACGCTGGTGCGAGGCTGGGGTCCGGTTCCCCGCCCCCCCTCCCTCCCCCGCACGTCCCGGCGGAGCTGTGTAAGGTTAATTTTTCATATTTATTTGTACACATGTATATCAAAGTCTGCGCATTGCGAGGCCCGCACCTGAATCGAAGAGCCAAGCGTGCGGTGCAGGAAAGGCTGGCAGTTCAACGTGGATCGCTGGCGACAGCGCCTGTATTGTATTGTCCAGTAAAGAATCGACATGCATTCAACAGGTATGAGGGTTCATGAGGGTGAATGCAGGATACTAGCCCTTACAAACAAGCCTCCAAATCCACGTGGAAGGCCTATTGCCGCCGCTTTCGCCATGGATCCGAACGTCACAGAGCGCTCCACGTTGTACTGCTTTTACGAGGGGTGGCCAACGCATTCTAAAACTCATAAATACGGTGTTTTGAACCTAAAGAGGATCTCGATATCAAAAAATTTCTTGTATCTCGCAAGGTCGCCAGCTCCTTACAGTAACACTGCAGCCGTGTTGAGCGTCGAGCGGTTTTCCGCAAGCCTTCATTACTGCCTCTTCTCACCGCTCAGGGATGGGGAGGTCCCTCCTTTTTCTGCTCCTTCACGTAAAACACCCCATCCGATAACGGACCTGTATCGAGTCCATAACGCAGTCGGTACCTAGGTGCCCAACCGCGGCGAGCAAAGCAGCGAACACGGAATTCGAAGACGCTACGCACGATCCGCTTGGATCTGTAGGATGTGGGTATGTTTGGCCGGCAGCGTGCAGGTGAGCCAGCGATAGGTACAAAAGGAAACAGTACAGGCAGTAAAACTGTTCGTGAGTTGGGTGTGGCAGTGCTCGTAGTCCGCATATAACTTATAAGTGCCTCGAAGGCCGCACAGCCGCCAGGTCTCAAGACGACTTTGCTCCTCTCAGGTTCTCACGACTCTCTCTCTAATTTGCTCTACTTGCACACAACGTAGCGCCTCTCTTCACGGTATGCACTTCGCGTTTCTTGCGGCAAGGCTGCTCGCCCTCCCTGGGTACGCTAGAATCGAGGTCCTCAAGACGCTGCCCGCGTCAGCGTTCGAGGACGCAATCGGCAGCCGGTCGCATCCGGTGCGCTCGCTGGCGCTCATAAACTTCTGCACAACCGAGCAAACCTGTCTTTCTTTAGTGACAATTGACCGTCTCTGCGCATGCTGAACGCAGTGGGCGGCACGGCAGATCCAGGATATGTAAGCTTGCAGTCGAACTTCATCGCCGGAGGCACAATCGTGGTGGCTCATCGTTTTCCTTCTCCTGAAACCACAGGTAAAGATGTTGCGCAGCAATTCAAGAAAGTCGCAACAGGGCTCGAGCCTCTGGACCCCCTCATCACTCTGGGATCCGTAGACTGCATGTCTGAGCGTGACCTGTGCGCCCATCACGAGGTTCAATGGTTTCCGTAAGTACCACTTCCCACGTCACTCTTCACCTTCGAGAGGCATGAACACCAGTTTGGGACCATCTCAAGCACACTTAAAGTGTTCCCGGGGTTGTATTCGACTCCGACGGACAGCGCGACGCCATGGGTATCGTGAGGTACATGGCGGCGTGCGTTCACCTATTGATTACTTTCGTCGCGCAGAAGATGGGTTGATCACCCCGTTTGCTGCCCACCAAATGATTGAACCCGTCCAGATCATCTCGGCAATTAATCACGCCGCGTTCACGACCAGCACCCCCATCGTGGTGGTCGCGTACGCGCCTGGGGACTCCGCGTTGCCGCGCACCATTCGCTCCGTCGCACGTAGCGAGGGCTTTCCCCGCTACAAGATACTCTTCGGGGAAAGCACAGATCCATCCGTCGCTACAAGTGCGGGCATGGAACAGCCGCCACTTGTGATCTACAAGCAGTTCAACGAGGGCCGGATGGAAGCGGGCGAGGACAACCTTTCCTCGAAAGAAGCGCTCGAATTGTTCGTCCGCTGGAACTTGGGCCTGCTCGTCGCGAAGCGCATCTTTACAACAACGGGGCCCTGCTTCGTGAACCGGACGTTCTTGTCGTGCAGCTATTCGTTGACCCGGTGGTGGATGCGCACAGCGAAGAGGCCATCCGCGCGCTGGAGGAGGTCGCACGGGCGTACAAGGACAAGGGCCTCATCAGGTTTGAGTGGGCCGACGTCACCAAGTACCGCCGTGCGTTATCTTCTCTTTCGTTATAGACCCATTCCCATTCCGATGTACTAAAGGACGCGCGGCGTGCAGGATTCGCCTCGGGACTCCTCGACCTCTCACCCTACTACTACGCCTGGCCGCGTCTAGTCATTAGCGATGCTCGTCCTCCGCACTCCAAATACGTCCTCGACGAAAACGTGCCCTTTTCATTCAAAGCCGCATCCGACTTCGTTGCGCGGTATCTCGCAGGCGAGATCGCTCCGTCGATCAAGTCCGCCGCGGTGCTAATGCATAACGACAGGCCGGTCGCGGTCGTTGTCGCTGAGACCTTCAAAGAAATCGTATTCGTGACGCAAATTACGGTTTCATTTATTCAACAGACCCAGGACGTGGGATCACTGGTGAGATCGCCTCTTTTTTTTTTGTTCGTTCTCCCGCTGAAGCTGACGCAACGAGACTCTCTTTTACTTTGCTCTGCTGGATCCAACGTGAGTCGCACTCGGCGAATACTATCGGTTGCAAAATGTGAGAGCCTCTTATG
This sequence comes from Basidioascus undulatus, assembly GCA_000826855.1. Classification (NCBI taxonomy): domain Eukaryota; kingdom Fungi; phylum Basidiomycota; class Geminibasidiomycetes; order Geminibasidiales; family Geminibasidiaceae; genus Basidioascus; species Basidioascus undulatus. Next base: position 12,051 of record JTLS01000080.1, read on the forward strand.
CCTCTGCCTAACCTATCCCTATTTTCCGGCCGCTTACAAATCTTCTCGTTCCCACAGTCAACTCTTACCATAGCCGAGACGGACGCCTCAGCCAACTACCTCCCGCCCGCTGCACACTTCGCGATCACGTACTACCCGATGCTCATGTTCAAGCGTGCCGGCACCCGAGAGTGGCCGAATACCGAGGCTATCGAACGTTTGAAGAAAGAACGGCAGGGCGACGTCGACGACGGCGCCGGCGCTGGAGGAGGCCCCCGGGGCTCTTGTAGTGCAGTAGCGGTGGGACGTGGGGCAGGGCTAGAATTCATTGTCCCGTAGACACTTCTGAGCGTGGAATGCGTGCGCTGCGCTTAGAATGAGAGCAGTGTGAAGGTTTCGAAGGACTTACACTGCCTCTGCGAAATTGGCAGCGAGGCTGTTGTCGAGGCTGTTCTGAGATCGGCTGCTTTATGAGCACGCAGACAGCAGATGGGTAAAAGACCCACTGTTCCAAACAGTACCGGCAAACGCATATAGCTCTCAAATGTGGTATCGTTTATTAACCCCCCAGTGACAAGACAACCCAAGCAAAAAAGGCATGTGCAGCCCACGTCCCCCTCAGCTCGTTCACTTCAGAAACGCCCCCCCCCCGCGTCTCCTCCAGCAGCAGCTCGTACTCCGTCTGGAACTCCATATACGTGCTCTCGGGATCCTGAACGGTAGCCGCCCTGAACCGTGCGTCCTCCTCGTCGATACGCGCTTCGTGAGCCCGGGGTTCCCCGCAGCGGCAGCGTCGACTAGGAGCTGTACTTGGCACTGCTTCTCGAGTGAGCTGAAGAGGAAGATGGCTTCGTCCACTGTTTTACCCGGGGTCAGGAGGACTTGGTTCTTCGGAGTGGGTGTAGAGGAGTCAGGATACGAGAATTGAAGAAGGGGGACTGAGAAAAGCGAGAGGGGGACGACACACTTGGAGGATGCAGCAGTTGTACTTGTCGCCCATGGCTTTGGCAATGTTCTCAGCCTCTTCGTCAGCTAGGACAATACCGCCGAAGTCTCTGAGTGTCACGATTCAAATCAGCATGCGGTACTCAACAAGCATCGAGCAAGGCGCAGTCGCACTTGTAAAGTCCGAGGTTGTCCTGTATAAATGGGCCATCCATTAGAGGTAGAGAGCGGCGTGCAGGATCAATTCCAGAATACGCACATAGAACAAGCATGAGTTCTGCGTTGTGATATCGATCGGCTTGCCGAACACAGAGAATGCCTTGCCGTGCAGGCTGTGGCAATGTGCGGCGGCGACGATGTCCGGCCGGGCGCGATGGATGGCGGAGTGGATGTGGAAGCCTGCCTGGAATACATCTTGCAGTGTGAGCAGAGCGCATTCAGATGGAAAGCTTGTAGTGAAACTCACAGTGTTGATTTGCAGCTGCGCCCCGCCTGGGGCGGCGAATCCGTCTGGCCCGACAAGGACGAGCTTGAAGACCTGCGGAGCGCGGCTAGATGAACATGTTGGCATTCTAATTGGGACTGAATTGATAACACTCACAGTCATCGAGGAGAAGTGCACGGCAAATGGGTTCATCCTGCTCCTCGCAAATGACATCAGCACATTGATTCTCACGCTCTCGTCCGCTCGGCGCACCGTCCGGCAGCACCGGATCATTCACAGAGATATGCTCGCCGACGCCCTCCCCGTACCCACACTTGCCCCAGAACCGAAACGCCGTAGCCAAGTGCTTCTTGACATGCTCACGCTCGGCGTACACGTCGCCCTGAAAGTCCGGACGACGCGCAGCGAGCTGGATCGTGCGCTGTGCGTTGCCGCGGTATTGGCGGGCTACGGGGCCATCCGACAGGTTCGAAAGGGATTGGTGCACAGCCTTTGGGGGGGCGGTGGTCGCAGTGACGGGAGAGGTGGCGATGGGGGCCATGATTGTAGGCGAAGTGCAGGAAGACCAAACGTCTCGCTTGGTACGGTGAGCAACGATTAAGCACTGTCAAGACCGTGTGCCAGGAGGGGAACCAGTTGATGGTTCGTGGTCAAGGAGGTCGCATCGCAAAATCTCAAGCAGTCTCATGGTAAGATGAGCTCGCGAAGGACCCTCGGCAGCCAGCTTGCCGACGCCTGCAGCAACAGTCTGGTTATGAGTGGCCACGAGCATTCTGGCAACTTCCAAGCGCATACAACGAGACCGTCCATCAAGCCTAAAGAACAGCAATGGCTTAAATAGATGTGATGGTTGCAGGCGAAGACGCATATTCGATCGGGCAGGTCCCGTGCGAGACGCGACATCAAGTGGGCTAACTGACAATGGAGTAACTCACCCAGCCGAAAGCGTACATTTGTAGGACGCATAACAACAAACACCTGGGTAATTACCTTTCTTAGTGCAAACACCAAAGACAGCCGTGCTTGAAGCCAGAGGACTAAATTAATTGACGCCTGAGGCCAGTGCCGAAGGGCCCCGGCCGGCTGTCACGCAGCGCAACACCGAGGTCGACCTTGGACGTTCACTGCCAGTCGCTCCCACCGCACTACCCACACTTTTCAGCAATTTCATCAGCCTATAGTGTCAATCACACGTATTCGATCAACTCCCGCGCTTATTTGACCGCCCCGCGCCCTTTCTTCCTTCCATCGACTTGGGTCCCTCGTTCGCCCGCCTGCGATGGACAAGATCAAGGGCGGCTCCGCGCTCAAGCGGGCGACGTCCTTTGCGCTTCAGTCCAACAACAAGGACACTGGACAGAGCAGCATGAACAACGCGACCAACATGCGCGGTTTGACGCAGGTGCGCGTTGTTGGCCCTGGGGCAGGCGAGGAGCGAGGTCTGGAGCTGACAGCGAGCTCGGGCGCACCACCAGTACATCGCCGACCTGCGAGCGTGTCGCGTGCGGGAGCTAGAGGAGAAGCGGATCAATAAGGAGATGGCACATATCCGGCAGCGGTTCAAGGGTGAGTGGGCCGCACTCGCATGGTGAGATGGAGGGCAGGCTGACCGTTCGAACGGCGACAGAGGGCAACATGACGGGTTACCAGAAACGGAAATACGTCGCCAAGCTGCTGTTCACCTACATCCTCGGCTACAAGGTCGACATTGGCCACATGGAGGCCGTGAACCTCATCTCGTCCACAAAATACTCGGAGAAGCAGATGGTCTGTTCCCCCTTTCCCCGATGACCATCTTCCCTTTGACTCAGCTGCTCATCGAGCTTGTTGCACTGCAGGGGTACCTCGCCCTTACGCTTCTTCTCCACGAAAACTCGGACCTCACGCGTCTCGTCATCAACTCGATCCGCAAGGACCTCGAGGACTTGAACGAGGTCAACAACTGCCTCGCGCTTCACGCGATCGCGAACCTCGGCGGTGCTGAGATGGCCGAGGCGCTGGGGGAGGACGTGCATCGGGCGCTGATATCTCCGTGAGTTAATCATGTTTACTTGGCGGTCAGGGTGGGGTGGGAGGAATGCTGGTGGAGAGCTGCGAGGAGCAGGCGTTGGAGATGTAGAAGTGGACCGGGCACAGGCGGAGAGGCAGCGCGGTGGCCCTGTGATCCGACTGGCAGTACTCACGCTGACACTTCTTCCCGCCCCATCAGAACATCCTCGACCTTCGTCAAAAAAAAGGCGGCTCTCACCCTCCTCCGACTCTACCGCAAGCACCCGGACGTCATCCCCGCTGCCGAGTGGGCCCTGCGAATCGTCTCGGTCATGGACGACGACGACCTCGTAAGCGAGATCTTTTCCGTTCCAGTGCCAAGCTTCGGTGCCTGACGGGGGCGCCGTCGGTCTGGCAGGGGGTCGCGCTCGCGACGACTAGCCTCGTCATGACGCTCGCTCAAGATCACCTGGAGGCGTTCTCGGTCTGCTACGCCAAGGCTGTCAACCGGCTTTCCAAGGTATGCGGACATTGGGTGCGAGACTGAAAGGAGACGTCAGACTAAAAGCATGCACGCCTCGACAGCTCGTCATCGACCGCGAATTTTCGGCGGACTACATCTACTACAAGGTCCCCATACCTTGGCTGCAAGTCAAGCTCCTCCGCCTATTGCAGTACTACCCTCCGTCCGGTCAGTCTTCTGCAACCTTCTCGCACCCACTGTTGCTTTCTTTCTGACATCACGCGATGCACCCAGAGGACCCGGCTGTCCGGCTCGCAATCCACAACGTCCTGCACGAGATCCTCGAGGGCGCGCAAGATACGCCGAAGAACGTGCAGCACGCGAATGCACAGAACGCGGTCCTCTTCGAGGCGATCAACCTCGCGATCCACCTCGACACCGAGTCGTCGATTGTTCACGCGGCCGCCGTCCTCCTCGGCAAGTTCATCCTCTCCAAGGAGACGAACGTGCGCTACCTCGGCCTCGACACGATGGCGCACCTCGCCGCGTGCTCGGACAGCCTCGAGCCGATCAAGCGCCACCAGGACACGATCATCCTCAGCCTGCGCGACAAGGACATCAGCGTCCGCAGGCGCGGCCTCGACTTGCTCTACAGCATGTGCGACGTCACGAACGCGAAGGTCATCGTCGGCGAGCTCCTCAGGTACCTGTCCGTCGCGGACTACGGTCTACGCGAGGAGATGGTGCTCAAGATCGCCATCCTGACGGAGAAGTTTGCGACGGAGGTGAGCGCCTAGGGTTCTCGATGGGGATTAGCGGGGAGGCGCGCATGCTGATGGCGACGGGCGATGACGCAGTACCAATGGTATGTCGACACCATCCTCCAGCTCATCCAATCCGCGGGCGAGCATGTCGGCGACGAGGTGTGGTACCGCGTCGTCCAGGTAAACTGCTTACGCATGCATGCAGTTGGAACACCGTCCGGCTGACACTCACATCTCACTACAGATCGTCACCAACACCGAGGATCTGCAGCAGTACGCGGCGCAGACGGTGTACGAGCACCTGCGAAACCCGACGTGCCCGGAAAACCTTGTCAAGGTTGGCGGTAAGTCGACTTGGTCTGCCATCTCGACTCTAACATGCGCAGTGGCTGATTGAGATGCGCAACAGGCTACATCCTGGGCGAATACGGGCACCTAATCGCGGACAACCCCGGCTGCAGCCCGATCGAGCAGTTCCACGTGCTGCACTCCAAGTCCAACTTCAGCTCCGCGCAGACGCGCGCGCTCCTCCTCTCCACGTACCTCAAGTGGGTCAACCTCTTCCCCGAGATCAAGCCCCAGCTCGTCAGTGTCTTCGACCGCTACAGGCACGTCCTCGACGCCGAGCTCCAGCAGCGCGCATCCGAGTACCTCGCCATCTCAACCCGCGACGACGACGACGCGCTCCTCCAGACGCTCTGCGAGGAGATGCCGCCGTTCCCCGAGCGCGAGAGCGCGCTGCTCAACCGCTTGCACCGCAAGCACGGGGATACACAGGACCAGCGCACGTGGGTCATCGGCGGGAAGGAGGCGAACCGGGATCGGGAGCTCGCGCGGCTCAAGAGCCTCAAAAAGGCGGAGGGCGGCATTTTGGGCGGCGGGGTAGCGGCGATGGCGACGGGGACGGGGGCGGCGGCGGCAGCTGTTCCCCCGCGTGCCGCCGTCAACGGGAACGGCAACGTGCCGGTGGACGATCTCCTCGGCTCGGGCGACATCATGTCTTCCCTCAGCGGACTCGACCTCTCCTCACCGCCCGCTCAACCTCTCGCATCCCCCCCGCCGAACCTCTTCCCCGAACCGATCACCACCTCGACTTCCCCTCCCTCTTCCTCCCTCTCCGCCACCGCGCCCATCCGCAACGCCGCCGTGGACAGTGCGTACGATCGCCTGTGCTACACGTACGAGGGCGTCCTGTACGAGTCGGACTTCCTCTCCATCTCGCTCAAGTCGGAGTACCACGGCCAGCTCGGTCGGCTCGCGCTCGTCTTCCGCAATAAGATCAGCTCCGCGGCGTTTACGAGCTTCTCGGCGACGATCGACGTGCCCCAAGCGAGCGCGCTCGCCGTCACGTTCCCGCAGATGACGAGCAGCACGATCGACGCCGGCGGCTCGCTCCAGCAGCCCGTGCACGTCGAGTGCAAGGACATCTTTGACGAGACGCCCATCCTGCGCGTCTCGTACCTCGCCGGCTCGCACCAGACGCTGGCGCTGCGGCTGCCCATCATCTTGAGCAAGTTCATCGAGCCTGTACAGTACGTTTCCATTTCCGCCCTTCTCGTCTATCGCACTTTGCTGACAGTGAGTGTGACGTCCGAATAGACTTGGCCAGAGCGACTTCTTCGAGCGATGGCGACAGATCGGCGGCCCTCCGCGCGAGGCGCAAGCCATCTTCCCGATTGCGCTCGACGCGGCGGGCGAGGTCGACGTTGCCGCCCACGGGCGCATCGTCTCTGGCCACCGGCTCGGGCTGCTTGACGGCATCGACCCGAACCCGGTCAACAACGTCGGCGCGGGCGTGCTGCACACGAGCGCGGCGGGCAAGGTCGGGTGCCTGTTGCGGCTGGAGCCTAACAAGGACGCCAAGGTGCGCTTCGTTGCGATAAATTTCCTTTTCTACGAGAGGCATGTAACTGACGTTGGGGTGCGAGGACAGCTGTGTCGCTTGACGGTTCGCACGACCAACGAGGACGTTTCCTCGCGGCTGCTCCAACTCCTGCAACGACTGCTCACTGCATAGTCTGTCTTGACCCTCGTCTTCTCCCGTTTGTCTCTTATATTCGGTACCCCTTGTCATTCGGTTTCGTCCCATCTATACCCGTTCCCCTCATCTGATACTGCCGCTGGACTGCAGCGGCGTTTGATTGTGTCGCTGCCAGCGCTGCCGCCATTCCTTTCTCCATCTTAACCATTGGCTTTCCTCTCCCTATCTTGTGTTGCATCTTGCATTGATATCAAGCGATCATCGATACTGCTTGCGCTTGCTTGAAAGACTACTGGAACCCAAGCATGTGCGCGATGGGGCGGCTTCTCGGCTTCAGAAGCGGCTCGAGAATTATCGCAGAATGCAACAGGTCACATGCACACTCGAATAGTTCGGAACACTCTTCCGTGCAGGTCAACAGCAGGTAAAATAGGAAGCGATGGTTACAATTGAAAAGTACAGTATGTAGCATGCAGTAAAACAGGGAATCCCAATGAAGCGGACGAAAAAATGCCAATGCGGGATGCGTATGCGTATGAGAACGAAGGGAGGCAGATATGGGACACCGGAGGACGACAACGACCCGAAATGGAGGAGACATGCAAGCGCCTGTGCGCGATCTATCACCCGAGCTTGTTGCTCCATTTTGCGAGGAAGCCAGACTTCTTCCGCCCGCCGCTAAGCCCGATGTCATCCTGCGAACGCGGACCGTACTCGCCGCCTGTGCTGATAATGGTCGTGGGCATGGGTACGCCCGACATGAACTCCTCGGGGATCGCCGGCTTGGAGCCGCCGGACGAACGCTCCCGCAGGGAGCCCGTCCCACTCGCCCGGTCGCTCGTGGTGTCAGGGGTGGCAGACGTGCCCGCCTCCAGAGACGACCGGCGAGCAATGACTTCGTCCTCCTCGTCGCTCGATCTGCCGCCTGAGAACGCGACCTATGGGGGGAGGCGCCATCGGGATTCAGCTGTGTGAAGTGGGACATTCAATGCGAAAACGTATCGGCTCACTGTCGTAATGACTGTGGGGGGAGCAAAGTCGGCGAAGGGTCCCCGAAGGCGCTGGGAGCCGGCGCCTGTAACGGTGAACCCTCGGCGGCGACTGAAGAGGTTGACGCTGCTCGTCGCGGGAGGGCTCGAGCTGGGCGTCCCAGGCGGGCTGAAGTCGCCGCTCGAATCGTTGACAGGCACGAAAGCGAGGTCTGGCGCGGATGGTCGCCGCAGCTCGGAGAGATCAGGCTCGACGCAGCGCACGCGCGCCGCGCGCTGCCCGCTCTCCCACCGCGCCTGCGCCTCCTCGTGCAACTCCGCACAGACGCGCACGAGCTGGCCAATTGTCTCGCGGACCTCTTCGGACGCGATGGACAGCGCCTCGTCCGACGTCAGGCTCGCCTCCTCCTCGACGCGCACGACGAAGGCTGCGAACGCCGCGAGGTCCCGCGAGACGTCCAGCCCACTGTGCGGGCAGAGGATCGACTCGCGGAAGATGCGGGATGAGACGGACGAGTACCGCGCATCGATGTCGGCGTTGATCGCATCCGCCTTCTTCGCTATCGCTGCATCGCGAGCGGTGGTGGTTGACGGCGCGGACGTCGAGTCTCCGACGTACGCGACCTATCACGCATGCCATGTCAGCCGCGTCAAAGTGATTGAGCTGGACATTGAGACCGCGCACATAGTCCATAAACGCGAACTTCCGATCCGAGTTTCGGAGGAAAGGGGAAACAACGCCCATGAAATCTGTTAAAAGCTTTGAGCAAAATTCCCACAACCATGCCAGCACGCACACGTACGTTCTTTGTCGCCCAAGTCTTCCTTCTCATTGGCAAGCGCCTGGATAATCCTGTCGGCCACACCGTGTCAGTCCCTCGTGGAGTTGAGCACAAAGGACAGCCATACGCACTTGGCAATGAGCGTGAGCGTGCGGCCCACAGCCGGCGGCGGGGACACGACCGTGAGGCCGAAAAGGTTCGGGTTGATGATGGCGGGTACGAACAGTCGGAGGAAGAGGAAGGAGTTGACGAGCTGGGCTTTGCCCCATCGTTGGTTACATTGACTGACATGGTCAGGCAAGACAGTCAAAGGAGGTTCAGGCCGCCGCTTATCGTCGCCGACGACGCACCTGCGGATGTGCTGGAATATCCGTCGGAGCTCCCTGCAACCAAGAGTCAGTCGCTTCCGCTGGACTGGACTGCCTTGCAAAATGAAACGAACGTGGGGCATTGTGTTCGTGCTTCGTGTCTAAGCGCAAAGAACGCAGTCGTCAGTATCGAAACCCCAAGAGGCAGCCCTCCAAGAACCACGCACATGCTCTCGAACACCACGTCCACCCATCGCAGCAGTTCTTCCGTATCTGCCGGGCCCCCTTTCCGGTCCGTATCGAGCTACAGAATTGCGCTGTCAGGAACTGATTCCTGCGCGGAGGACGGTCTGAGCCAACGAACTTCGCATTCAACCCGCTTCTCAATAATGTTCCGGACCGGCGCGCCCAGACTCGCTTCTAGCCAACCAGACTGTCGACTCGCAAAGCTCATGTAGCGGTCGATCATCTTGGCTGAGGGGCGCAATAAGGAAACGTTAACGTTGTTCGACCGCCAAGGGAGGGACGGGCGCAGCTTACTGAGAATGGTATTTGGTCGGAAGATCGTATTCTCGTCTGTGGGAGGGGGCATTAGCATGAAGTTGGCTAGAGGTGAAGGAAGAAACGGGACGCACCCGCTCGTTCTGACCAGATCTCGTGCATCGCTAGCTCGTTGATCACGTTGATGAGGAGCTCGGAATCTGACGCGTAGAGGTGGACCAGTCCGTCGGCGAGGTTTTCCTGCAGACCACGAGCGAGGACATTGAGCGCCCGGTGCTCACCTGCCTTGGAGCGAATTGGCTTACCAGTGAAGGGCAGCGGGGGGCGATGGCTTCGATCACCGCAGACTTCTCGGAGCCATGCAATAGCTATGCCCAGAGCAAATCAGCGCCTCTCCCTCAAGTCAACCGAGGGAAGACACGCACAGTGACCAGCTCGTCGTAGTGCGCCCTCGGGAGGACGATGTCCTCGTCGACGCGCACGCGCAGGCGGAGCTCGCCCTTGACCGACGACTCGTACGCCTCATCGGAGCCCATGATCGAGAACCACGTCTCGACGTCCGCGCCGCGGCGGTACGTCTTGAGCGGGATCTGGACGACGCCGAACGATGCGAGCGCGGCCTTGCTGGCTGGCGCGCGCGAGACGCGGATCGTGAGCGCGCTCAGCTGCGGCAGGTCTTGGAGGTGGCATTCTTCCCGCCAGAAGGGCGCCGAGCCCTGCAGCGTTGCGAACAAGGCGCAGGTAAGCTTTGGGACTGTCGATTGGACAGGAAAAGGACCGCAACGCACTTTCTTGAGAGACGTCCGGAAACACGGGCCCGTGCTGTCCCAGATTTCGCAGATCCACTCGGCGGAGCTCGAGTCCACCGCGAGGTCGTGCAGGCTCGAACTGCTTCGCCGCTGTAGGGACGGCGCGGCAGAGGAGGTAGTCGGGCTGACACTGCCGGACGCGTCGTCAAGACTCGTCACGCTGCCGAGGGAGGGCATGTGCTCGTGCTTGGCGGTGACCGTTCGGAGCTCTATGACGGTGAGGTGCACCTGTCCGAGCACTCGTTCAGAACCCCTGGAACCATGACCACCCTTGGAACGGAGGATTGCCCTCACCTGCCGATGCACCCGATAGTATCCAGCGTCCCCGTCTCCGCCGGCCTGGTACACCTCCGCCTTCGCCCAGCTGCGGGTGAGCGCGAGCCACGCGAGCATCGCCCGCCTCGTCGGGAAGGCGAGTTGGAGTGGCTCGTCGAGGCCGAGGCCGGGATACCCCTTGCCGTTGGGGCTGCCGCGCGGCGGCGTGGAGGGTGATCGGAAGTTAGTAGTTGCGGGGGACATCGGGGATGGGGATGGGATGGAGAGGGATCGGGTCTGGATGGAGAGGACGTGGGGGAGCGTATGCAGGGATGGGTCGACCGGGCGGATGTCGGTCATTCGGAGGGGGGACAGCGTGATTGCTTTGAGGAGGACGTTCTCCTATGCGGAGAGGAAGAGGTCGGGGTTGAGCTAGCAGGGTAAAGGGGAATCATACCGCCGAGATGGGAGAGGGAACGCACATCGCCGAAGACGAACAGCCTCCCTTCCGAGTTCATCTGGAGCGTGACCTTCCGCCATCCTGACGGTGGTGGTTGCTGCGCCTTCTCTGCTTCGGACCATCCTCAAGTCAGCTCAGTCCAACCAGCGAGGATTCCAACAGCCCACCTTTACTGCTCTTCGGCCGCTCCTCCTTCCCCGACGCCTTCCGCAGCGCCTTGGGCATCTGGGATCAAATGGAACACCTCAGTACGAGTTGATTCCCTCCACTATAGGATGTACGCACCTTGGGGACCAGCAGCCGCCCATCTCGCGTGCCGATCTTGAGCAAGCAGCCATGGAGGGTGTGCTCTGCGCTCGCCTGCTCGCCGTCCGAAGCCGCCATCGCAGCAGCGCGCTCAATATCAGTCTCGTTGTCGTTGTCAGTGTCGCCGCCACCGCCGCCAATGCTAAGAAGGTGGTGGTCTGGGAGCGCTCGGATTCAGGGCAGAAGAAGAACTCGGGAGGAATGAGCGCGAGCTTCTTTTGAGACGGCCAGCCCCGGGCAGAGTGACCGCCTGAGGGCTCGTGCACTCGGAGCGTCACACACTTGCCATCGTGCGTGGCCAGCGTCCTGGTCACACAAATCCGCCTCGCACTCTTGCTCCCTGCCTACGCCTTCCCCACAAATATTCAATGAAAAAAATTCTCATGCGCACACCTTGCAGCTTCCTCGATAACACCATACGGTTGCCTTGCCGAACCCAACCTCAGTTTTCACCGCTGCAAGACTGTCACGACGGCGATCGGCTGTTGAAACGCAACGAGCAGCCTGGTTTGCATCCTGAGGCGTAAGTACATTTTTATCGTACGAAACGTCCTTGTCGTTGCGTGAATCTGATAATAAAACGTTGAGATTGAAGGCTATCAGGGATCAGCGACAGACGGTTAGTAGCTTGAAACGTGTCCGCAAGTACTGTACAAATTTCCACATTTGCGCGGGGCATTCAATTCCTTTGTGCACACGGCAGGGTATCACAGCGCGTGCCACTGCATCGCTCCTGAAGTCATGGAAGAAGGCAAGGAGAACGAGCAGCGCGAAGCTTGATTTGAAGCGTGAAACACGAGCGCGATTGTTTTCTTGCCCGGGTTCCGAAACTTCACGCCTTATCTTTGCGTGTGGTCCCCATTGTGAACAAACTGCCCCCTGGACGCTCTTACTTGTTTACCGTGATGCCTGCAAAACTGGCATAACGATACGTGCCGGACGCCCGTCGAAGGAGCGAAAGGACTTCGACGCCCCAGGCCTCGCGATTTGGTTGGCGCTGACTTCAGAACGATCGTCGCTGATGGTCTACTCTTCCTTTCACTAATATACCCCTAATTCTACCCATCCAGAACTTCGTACAGTGCTCTAGTTGAACGAGTTTAAGCATTCCTGGACGGTCGTCGATGGTAGCATGTACAGCCGCTCCTGCTCTGCCGTATCCTGCTCTCGCGCGACACGGCTCAAGCAAGCTTCAGATGAAATGTTGGCCATCATCCAGACGGCACACACACCTGCAACGGACGGCGATGCCGCCCCTGAATCATCCAGCTGGGTGAGTACGTCGAGAACTGAAAGCACACAGAACGCCCCAGATGTTGGCAACGGCAATTGATCGGCTAAGAAAAGAGAGGACTAGAGACTAGAGACGTGACAGGAGAGCAAAGAGTTCTAGAGCGTTCGTACAGATGCAGATGCAGGACGTGACATGGTACCCGTGATTAAGAAAAGAAAAGAGAAGAGGAGAGAAACGCGAATGAAAAGGGACCTCAAAGCGCCTGGGCGAAGGCGACGGCGACGTCCTGGAGAATGGAGACTGGTCAGCTCATGTCTTGGAGGGGGACAGCAGAAACAAACGTACATCGCTGTGAGAAATAGACACCAACACCTCCGTGATGCCGCGGGAGGCGGCAGCCTGTGCAGCCTCAGCGTGGAGATGAACCTTCGGGCCGTTCTTCTCGGTGAGGATCTCGATGCTCGACATCGCGGCGCCTGCACCTCGCAAAGGCACCCCGAGTGCCTTCGCGATGGCCTCCTTGGCGCACCACCTGCCGGCAAGTGTGGCGCGCGAGTCAGGCTGGGACCGCGCGTAGCCCAACTCCGCCGGCGTGTAGTTTCGCGCCAAGAAAGTCTCGTTCTCGGTCGGGACGGCGTGGATTAACTCAACGTCCGTCCCGACACCGAGAACGCCCTCAGTGGAGCCAACGAGTTGTTGCGCGATCGCGGCGTTCCCCGAACAAAGATCAACCGTTTGGTTGAGCTTCTTCGGGAAACTGTACGAGCCCGAGGCGTCCTTGACAGTGCGCGCGAGCGGGTTCAGGAGCACGGGCTGCTCGAGCTCGGGCGTGAACGGCGGCGCCTCCTTGATGACCACGAGGTTCTCCTTGATCAGGTGGTCCTGTGGAAGGGGCAAGATTCCGATGAGCACGGCAAGGGGAAAGGAGGGTAAATTAAATCAGAACGCACGTTGAGCTTCTTGTAGCTCGCGTTGTAGCGAGCGGCGCGGTCGGCCGCGTACTTCTCGAGGACCGCGGGCTCGAGCGAGGCGAGGAGGTACGCCGGGTGGATGATGAGCGCGGAACCGCCGACCTGGCCGAAACCTGAAGAGTAGCTTCCTTCAGTCACGCGGTTACCGCGTGACTGAGACAAAAGAAAAACGCACCGAACGACGTGAGGATACCGCACTTAATCGCGTCAACCTTGATGCTGCGCGAGAGGTAGACGAGGTACTCGAACGCCTGCATTTCGGCGGAGATGTTGTCGGCGTTGCTGATGGTGCGCCCTGTCAGCAGCGTTCTGGCGACAGCAAACGTGCTCGAAACGTACCGGTTGCCAGGGATGATCGCGTCGTTGATGACCTGAGTAAGGCCGTTGAACATCCAAGCAGCGGCACCGCCCTTGGGGTGACCTGATAAGACAAAACACGTCAGCGACTGAGCGCGAAGGGAGGAGGACTGGAAGGGAGAACGCACCAGTGAGCCACTTCTGGGCGATGACCGGGCAGGCGTTACCCTTCGAACGGCCGAGCTGCGCGAACTGAGCGTTGTAGACCGTGCTCTCGTTCTTGTCGTTGGCCTTGGTCGAGGTGCCGTGGAACGAGACGGCACCGACGTCGTCGATCTGCAGCAACAAAACGTTAGCGGGAGAAGTCGAGGTGGAGAAAGGCAAGTACGCACGGTCAGGCCCCAGACGGCGAGCGCACGGCGGAGCGGCGCGATACGGGGGTCGGAGCCCTCGAGCATGCCGAAGGTGGCGAGCGCCTCCTTCTCCTGGCGGCGCGCCTCCTCCTCAATGTAGGAGGTGCGCTCCTGGAAGAACGCCTCGTCGACGGTCTTGCCCTCGGCCTTGAGCGCGTTGACCTCCGCCTTGAGGACCTCATACTCGTTGTCCATCCACTGCGAGACCTGCTTACGGCGGAACGCGAGCTGGCGCGCGCGGTAGTCGATGTCGAGCGTCGGGAGCGGGTACTTGGACGGGATCTCGCGCGCGGTGCTGAGGACTCCCTTGCCCGGACTGTCGGCACACGATGGAGTCAGGCTCGAGTTGCAAATTAAAAGAGAAATAGATGACGCACGCAGGCACAGAGCGGCCAGCCTTGTCGGTCGAGGTGGAGGTGAAGGCGACGATACCGCGGATCGTCGCGCCCATCTTGATGGCCGTTGAGGCGGACATGAGGACGTGGACACCGGTGCCCTGCGACTCCATGAAGCCAGCGCGAGTGGTGGTAGTCGGGCGCGACATCTCGTTGGGCTCACGGCCCATCGCGAGCTCACTCTCGGTGTTGCTCGTCGCCTTCATGTTGGCGAACTCATACGAGCCCTCCTCGCTGAAGTCGTCGAAGCCACCAGCGAGCATGACCTTGGCCTTGCCGTTAAGGATTGTGTCGCAGGCGATCTCGACGGACTGCAGCGCGGTAGCGCTGTAGATAGAAGGTTGGTGTCAGCAAGCGACTTCGGATGGGACAGTGGAAGTGGAAGACGTACCAAGCACCGACGGGGATCTTGATCGGGCCGGACGACGAGAGGAGGAGCAGGTTGACCCAGCCGGCGACCGTGTTAATGAAGCTATTCGGGAACTTAAGTCAGAACTTGCCCGTCTCGAGACAGAAGAGAATGAAGGCGCACGTCTCCTGGAGAACGTCCATCTGGACGTCCTTCTCCTCGCGGCGGTCCTTGAACATGGCCGCGAGCGACTGCATACCACCCATGCCGGAGCCGATGGAGGAACCGACCTGTTCAAGAAAGGTGGTCAGCAACGGCGGAAAGGAGAGAAGGAGAGGGAAAGGGACGAACCTCGGACGGGTGCACGAACTTGTAGAGCTCGTAGGGGTCGTTGACGCCGGACTGGATGAGGGCCTCCGCCGCGCAGACCAGCGCCCAGAGCGCGGTGCGGTCGGTCTGCGCGATGATGTCCGCGGGGATGCCGTAGCGGCCGGCGTCCCAGCCGGTCGGGATCTGACCGGCGACAAGGCGGTCGAAGCGGAACGCCTTCGGGACGAGGACGCGAGCGCCCTTCTTAAGCTTGGCGAACCAGGCGGACTCAGTCGACCAGATGTCGACCTTGCCGCCGTGCTCCTTCTTGAACTTGAGCGCGTCCGCCTCCGAGACCTCGATCGCCTCGAGGTCGTGGTTGAGCTCGACCTCCTGATGGAAGACCTTGTGCTTGGGGTCGTAGCCCTTGAACAGATCGGGCTCTGCAGACGCGCAGAACGTCAGACCGGCAAGGAAAGGAAAGACGCAGGAGACGTACCGATGAGGCGGATGCCGGTGTGCTCGAGGATCTGCTTCTCGTACTTGATCTTGACGTCCTTGTCGTCGACGGGGTCCTGCGTCTTGGCGTCGACCCAGCCGACGAAGAGCTGGCCGTTCTTGAGGCGCCCGTCGAAGTGCTTGATCAGGCCCATCATCCAGGCCATCTCGATGCAGCCCTCGATCGTGAACTCGCCGCGTGCCTCCATCTCCCAGCGCGTGCGCGAGCTGCCCCACGGGCCGACTTCGGCGAAGCCGGTGACGACGACGACCTTGTCGAGGTCGATCATGCCGCGGAGCTTGGAAAGCTCGCCGAACGCGGCTGGCTGCTTGAGGTCGGGGAAGGAGAACTTGAAGTTCGCGCGTGGCGCGATCGGGACCTTCTGGTGGAGGCGCTCCGCGTCGACGCCATTGACGACCTTGAAGTCGGCCGAGTTGTCGATCGTGATTGCGCGGCGCTGAGCGGCGGTCGCGTTGATGTCGAGACGGAGGTTGGTCGTGATCTCCGCAAGGTTGGGGAGGCGGTCCATGCCACCGTTGAGGTCGGCCCAGATCGGCTCGACTTGGGTGATGTCGAAGAGCAGCGGGTGCATCAGGCCGAGGATGTTGAATGCCATCTCCTTCGCCGAGAAGGTGCGGACGCCACACTTCTCGACGCCCTCCGCGACGATGTTGATCGCGCTCATGAGACCGGTGCCGCGAGTCCAACTAAAAAGACAAGGTCCGCATCAGGATCGTTTCGAAAAGAAGTGTGAAAAGAGAAAGGACGCACCCGATGACCGCGCCGGCAAGGCAGAGATACTCGCCCCAGCTCTCGGCGCTCCAACGGTTGAAGAGTGTCTCGAGCGAGATCTTCGACTCGGAGTAGAGACCGTCCGAGCCGAAGAGACCGTGGTTGGGCGAGAGCGGGAGGACGACCTGCGTCGGGCGCGTGACGAAGTTGCGCGCGGCCTTCTTGGTCTTGACGGCGCCGAGCAGGCGGAGCAGGTTGACCAACATGATGCGGTGGGCGAGCTCGGACTTGTCGTCGATGCCGTCGATCTCGCGCCCGTTCTCGGGGAGGGCGGCGAAGGGGAGGATGTAGTCGAGGTCCATGCCGAGCGTGGAGTAGATGTACTCGACGAGCGCCTCGACGTCCTGCTTCGAGCCCTGGTTGAACGGTACGACGGTGAGGGAAGAGTCACGGCTACCGCACTCCTGGTAGACGGCCTGGTAGTACTCGACCGTGGCGCGGCTGTAGCGCGAGGTCGTGATGACGACGCGCGCGCCACCGGCCAGGAGGCCCTTCAGGATCTCGACGCCGATCGAGCCCTTGCCGACACCCGTGAGGAGCGCATTCTTCTGGCGGAAGGTCGTGCCGGACGTTGCGATCTCGGTGAGGATGTCGAGGTCTGCAGGGAAGAACACGTAAGGTCAGCTGAAAAGATCATGAAGAGCGAATCAGCATAAAACACTTACAGATCGACGTGAGCTTGGAGCTGTACTGCCAGTTGTTACCGAGCTTGCGCTTCAGGTGGAGGAACGGCAGCTTGTCCTCGGCGACCAGGGCAGACTCTGCGACAGTGGGGCGGAGGAACTGCGAGGACGAGCGGCGGCTGCGAGGGCCGGGCGCGGAGCGGCGCAGCTCAGCGGGACGGCCCAGCGAGCGCACGACTTCGCCGTAGAGGGACTGAGGAGGAAACGGTCAGCGCCTCGTCGTTTCATGGAAGAGCAAAGAAGACTCACCTTGATCGCAGCCTTGTGGCCACGGGAGACGTTCGGCTGCGCCTTGATGAGGCGCCAGAGCTTCGCGACGTCGGCCTGGACCTTGTCGAGGTTGACGCTGGCGCCGGTGATCTTTCCACCGGTAGCCATCTCCTTGACTGTAAACGGAAAGCACGTAAGTCATCTTCTGCAAACGTAGATATGCGTCGGAACGGACCGTAAGCCTCGAGCTTGCGAACCGACTCGCGGTTGACCTCCGAGTACTCGAGGTCGCCACGAGCGGTGACCTCGGTCTTAGGCGCAGTCGGGAAGGTGACTGCCAAGTCAATGTCAGCGTCGCACATCCAAGTAAACAAACCAACAAAAGCTGCTTACCATCCTTATACTTGGGCGGCTCGCCCGATGCGACTGCTTCGCGGACGTTCTCGAGCAGCTGCTCGCCGAGCTCCTTCGCGAGCTTGTAGGTGGGGCCCAGCTCGACGTTGACGGTGGAGATGTAGTACTCCATGTAGTCGACGAGCGCGGGGTCGGCACGCGAAATGATGTTCAGGCAGCGTGAGGTGACTGTGCGAACAGAGTCAGCACGTCCAAGACAGGGATGAAGAGTTCAGGACGAAGACTCACTGTCGCGGTCAACGGTCGTGAGACGGCCGAAGATGATGTCGTAGAACATCGACAGCGCGTCCTGCATAAGAAACGAATCAGTGCTGTAGATAGGTGCAAAGGTCGGCGGGCAACGCACCTGACGAGCCCAGTTCCAGCTCGAGTCGAAGGTGCGCGCCTTGAGCGGCTCGAACACTGCAGGACGTATGGTCAGGATCGGAGAGATGAAGACGAACAGGAAGGAAAACGCACCAGGCATGACACCCTCAATGTAAGTGTCGCCGTGCTCCTTGGCGATGGCGTCCAGACGCTCCTGGAGAGCGGCCGAGTTGGCCTTCTCCTCGTCGTGGAGACGGTGGCCGGCACGGGCGTCGCGCTGCAGCAGAAAGGGAGTCAGTTGCCGAGCGAGGAGAATTAAGAGATAATCGAATGCGCACCTTGAGGTAGCGCAGGTAAAGGTCGACCTGCTGCGAGGCGAACTCGTTCTGCGCCTCCTGGAACTTCTCGAGCTCCTCGCTGCTGATGACAGCGCCGCCGCCGCCGCCACCGCCGCCGCCGCCGCCAGCCGCGCCGCCAGCCGAGAGCGAGATGCCGGTCTGCTGAGCGTAAGCGGCGACGACAGAGTCGAGCCAGGCCTTCGCCTCGGGCTCGGAGCCGAGACGCTTGGGCGGCTCCATGGTGACACCGAGGAGGAGCGCGGCGTCCGAGCGGCCGGGACCGAGACCCCAATTCTTCGAAAGGTAGGCCTTGATGGCGGAGAGGTTGAAGCCACCGGGCATCTTGCCGCCGACGAGACGTGAGACGAGACCGCTGGTGTGCTTACCGAGCGCGCCGGAGTAGCCGACCGAGAGCGCAGCGCCCAGCTCGTCGAGAGGAAGCTCCTCGCCCTTCTCAGGAGCGCTGAAGGGAAAAGAACGTCAGTCGAAGCTTCTTTAGATTGAATGGAGACGGACGCAAGACGTACGAGCTAAACTCGGCCTGGAGGTCACCGAGGATCTCATTCTGCAGGGTCGACTTGCCGCCGACGAGGTCCTTGATCGCCTTGGAGAGCGGGACCTCGTCAACGCGCTTCTTGAGCTTCTGCGCGATGATGATGCGAAGCGTGTCGACCGCCTTGAGAGGCTCGTCGGGAACCTCGGCGGCGGGACCGCTCGACGCGGCAGGAGCGGCGGCGACGGGAGCCGACGCGGCGGGGGCAGCAGGAGCAGCCGCGGGCACAGGCGCGGACTCAGCCGCAGCGGGGGCGGACTCCTCCTCGGCGTCCTCGATCTGGTAGTAGAGCTCCTTGGTGTTCTTGGCGTGGCAGAGGATCGCGCGACGGATCGTGAGAGAGCCATCGAGGCTCTCGTACTTGAGCTTCTGCGTGCGCGTCGCCATACCGGTGAGGGTCGGCGACGGACCGAGCTCGACGAGGCGCTCGAACTGGTACTTGGTGAAGAGGAGGTCTGAGGAAGAAATTGAGGTCAGCGACGGTTGTGTGGAACTTCAGCCCGAAATTGACCTGCCCTGCGTCTCGATCCAGCGGACGGGCGAAGCTGTGGGAATGATGTTAGAAGAGCAAATCAAAACTTGAGCAACCACGAGCACGTGCCGAACTGGTACGCGAGGAGCTCGACGAGGATGGTGTATGCGAGCTTCTGGCGGTTCTCGGACGCATCCCATGAGTCGCGCTCCCAGTTCTTAAGGACGCGGTCGAGACGGGGCGAGGCCGTCTGGTCGAAGATGAGCTGGGCGTCTGTAGAACGCAAAGTACGTGTCAGGCATGGAGGACAGTTACGTAGCGGAGCCGGACTTACAGGACTTCGAGACCTCGAACGGCTTGGCGACCAAGTTCGGGATATACTTGCCGATGAGCATGTCGGGGTCGAGGTCTGGCGGAGCGGGAAAACGTGAGCGTAGTGGCGGCGCGCGGGACAATGAGAAACGTACCGTTCGGGTTGATCTTCTTCGATAGGTCTGTACAAGAAGCAGAAGGGTCAGCAAAAATTGGCGCAGTGATGAAGACCGGCAAACGCACAGGTGCGGAACGGCATCACACCCTGGAAGACAGATGCATGTCAGTTCTATTTCCATCGGAAAGAGAGCAAGTCTCAAAGACGCACCGCCCACAAGTAGCGGGAGTGGAAGGGGACGTCGATACCCGGGAGGGGGATGGTCGCGAAGCCGCGCTCGAGCTCGATCCAGCCAGTCTTGGCCTCCTTCTCCTTGGCAGCGGCGAAGCAGCCCTCGACGATCTCCTCGAGCTTCTCCTTGACCTGCTCAACGCTCATGATCTATGTAGGAAGCAAGTTCCACGTCAGTTTGGTGAGCTGGAGAGTGGAAAGAGACGACCAGAGAATGTCAACCTTAGTGAGCTCGGCGATGTCGATCTGCAGCGAAAACATTTCAGCCAGCAAGCGCGCATGTTTGGAAAAGTAGAAGCGCACCTTCTGGACCTTCAGGAGGTTGAGGGTGTTCGTGAGGGTGTCGAGCGCGAGAAGGTGGCCGGCCGTGACGTATTGCTGGCCGTCGACGTTGAACTGCGGTTACAAAGGACCGTTGAGCCATCATGCGGGCACAAGAGAGAAAGCGCGAAACGCACGTTGACGATCTGCAGCAGCAGGTCGGTCTTGCGCGAGACGGCGTCGACGATCTCACGCAGGACGACCTCGTTGAAGGACTGGAGGGATGGGGCGGATGAGCTGCTGCGCAGGAATGGGTGTCAAAAGAAGGATGCTCACCTTGCCAATGCGCGACGGGTTAACTGAGAGAGAAAATTGAAAGATGAGCTTGCTGGAGGAACGACTGGGGCCGAGAATAACTTACCGGCCATCATGCGGAACTGCGAACGGCCGTCCGCGTCACGCTCGACGGCGCGCTGCATGGTCAGACCGCGGTAGAAAACGACGTCCGTGAGAGCGGAGATGGGGAGGACGTCCGCGATCGACGCGAGCGACGCGTACTCGCCGAGCGAGTGGCCGGCTGCGCACACGAAGCGAAAACTGTCAGCCCGAGCGAAAAGGAGCAGATTGGAAAAAAGGGAAACGCACCGAAGGAGCAGTCACGCTGGACAAGGCCCTTGCTGCGCATGTCCTCGAAGGCGGCCTTCTCCATGGTCACGAGCGCGATCTGCGCGAACTGGGTCGCGAAGAGCAGACCGTTCGGCGAGTCGAAGGTGTAGTCGGTCGTGCGGAGGCCGATGTCGGGGCTGCAAATGCGGAAAGGGATCAGCTTAAGAACGCGAAGTGAAGTAGAGTGGAGGAGAAACTCACAAGAGCGGGAGGGTCTTCACATTGCCGTCCTTGTCGGTCGTGTCGTACATGAGGTCCATGTAGCGCTGACGGATCGCCTGGCCCTTGAGACCACCGAAGTGGATCGTCTTGGTCTTCGCGTTGCTCTTGACGATGTCGATGATCGAGAACCCGTAGACGTCGAGGAGGTGCGCGTCGGCGGCGTCCCAGACCGCAGCGGCCGCGGGCGAGTTGGCGTAGAGCTCCATGCCCATGCCCTGCTCCTGCGAGCCCTGCCCGGTGAAGACGTACGCGGTCGTCGGCTGCGCGACCTCGGCCGTGCCGTCGATGACCTTCTCGCCGCGCTGGTTGAACGTCTCGACCTTGATGAGCTTGTTGCCATCCTTCATGCCGGTGTGCTTGAGCTTGACCTCGAGCTCGTCGGTCGGTAGGACCATGCCGACGAAGGTGACGGCGTAGCTGCACAAGCAAGGCAAATCGTCAGCGCTATGAAGAGAGAATGCAAGGGAGAATGAGAGAAGCGTACCTCAGGACGCGCTCCGGGTGGTTCTCCGCGGCGACCGTCTCCAGGAACTTGCGCGTCGCGGCGCTCGACCACAGGCCGTGGGTGATGGTGCCGGGGAGCGCGGCGTAGTCCGCGAAGTACGGGTTGACGTGGATGGGGTTGAAGTCGCCCGAGATCTTGGAGTACGGCTCGTTGGAGTGTGGCGAGACGAAGGTCGACGGCGCAGCGGACGAGGTGAGCGAGTAGCCGCCGTTCTCGAACGGCACGACGCCGGTCTGAGCCTTGCCGTGGCGGCGGAGGTACTCGAGGACGGGGTTGCCGTGCGCGGGCCCGCTCTCGAGCTCGACGGTCGCGACCTGGACGAGCTCCTTGAGCTGGTT
>JTLS01000799.1:0-13629 GCA_000826855.1 Basidioascus undulatus
CCAGAATCAGTCGGCACAAAACAAAACAGGACGAACGCATCATTGAACAGCTCCATCAGCTCCTCCAGCACCTGCACATAGCGATCCCAGTTCTCGCGTCGTTCGTAGAAGCTCGCCAGGCCCTGCACGCAGACGGACGCGTTCAGATTGGGCCTGCACCCACTGCCGCTGAAGATTTCACCAACGCACCTGCCATGCCAACGGTTGCATTGGAGCAGATTCAATCGCTCGCCGGTAGGCCTGCTCTTCGTCTCTCGATCAGCCTCCGCAGCGCACCCTGCAGTCAGGCACTGCGCACCTTCTCGCTCGCCTGGAACTGCTCAAGGTTGAGGAGGGCGAGTCCGAGGAAGACGTTTCTGTATACTCCAGAGTAATTCAGATGCAAATTTGGGACTATGGTAGCGAAAGCGGACACACGCATGATAATTGGAGGCCTCGTAGTTCAAGACTCCCTCGGATGCGTCCCTCGCGGTCTCCCAGTCCTTCTTGCCGATCGCCTCCTTGGCGGCCTTGAGTTTGCTCTTGACGTACGAGGCCATGCGCTGTCCTATCCCACTTTAAATACTCAGGATTTAGGGAAGAGAGTGATGGTATGGGTGTGATTGTGAGCGGAGAAGACGCAGGGCGAGCATCCCAAATGACGCCGTGAGCTGACCCCTTTCGGTGTTGGACGGAATTCAAAGCAACTCGTGTTCAAGGCGCAATGCATGATCGTCCCCTCGCGAACCGTGGCTTTCTTCTTCGCGTCCATCATCAAAATATGGCATACTCTTACCATTCGCATCTGTTCCCTGTTCCCGCGTATGCTCACACCCACACGCGATGACCACCGTCGACGTTGCTCGCTCCCTACCCGCCTGACACGCTAATCTCACTAACGCCGATGCCGGCTACTATCGCCCCCTCGCGTCTAGGCTTGATAGTAGTTTCAGCCTCAACACCCATCTCAGCCGTATCTCTTCTCTCACCCTCGCTCCTTTCGTCTTCGATACCCCTCAGCTGCTCGCCAGCATGAACCTTGTCGGGCTCTTTATCAAGCTCCTGACGATCCTCTGCAGCGGCGGGGACCACCAGCAGCAGCAGCAGCAGCAGCAGGGCGCGTGGAACCAGGGCCCGCCGCAGGGCTACCCGGGCAAGCAGCAGCAGCAGCAGCACCAGTACCCTCCCCAACAGCAGCAACAACAATACCACGGCCAGAAGCCGTCCGGACCCTTGCAGCCTGGGACGGCGCACATCGGTCCGAACCACGGCCAGGTGCGTCTGCTGCGTCTTCTTCGGTGCTGCGGGGGGGAGGTTCCTGATTGGGGTGGGACCGGGATGGGCTGGGGGAGAACAGAGCTTAGAGCAGATCAACAAGACTAACGAGTACTATGTCGGCTTGCGCAACGACGCGATCCAGCAGGGGAACCTGATGGCGCAGTGCTTCGAGAAGAGCAAGGCGGCGTACCAGGTGCGTCTTCGCATCTCATCTGCGGTTCTTACTCTCCTCGAAATGCTGAGGAAGCGGGTGGGTGTAGAACGGGGATGGTGGCCGAGCGAAGGAGCTCAGCGAGGAGGGTGCGTTTCGGCTGGACTTGGGAGTCGGAAAGAAGAGGGGTTCAGCTGCTGACCGACGGCGGGAGCTGCAGGCAGGCGGCATCAGCGCAAGAGGGACGAGCTGAACCGGAAAGCGGCTGACTGGATCTTTATCGGTGCGTCCCTCCTCTTCCCCCTTTCTCCCTCTCCCCCGCTCTCACTGACGCCCAAGCCGCAGAGAACAACCGCGACTCAGCCTTCGACGAGGTGCCTTTCCTCCTCCTCCCCCCTCCTCCTCCCCTTCCTCCACTGAACAGCGCGTCGGGTGTAGGTCGACCTACACGGCCTCTTCGTCAAAGAGGCGCTCGAGCGGACGGAGCAGGCCATTGCGGACGCGAAGCGCAAGGGGATCGATCCGCTCAAGGTCATCGTTGGGAAAGGTCCGTCTTCCCTCCTTCCCTTCTTTCCTTTCCCTTTGCCCTCCTCTTCACCTCCTCCTCATGCTCACACCCACGAAACAGGCCTCCACTCCCAAAATCACGTCGCGAAGATCAAGCCCGCCATCCAGGTACTTTCCCTCCCCCGTTCCTGTTCCCCTCCCCTCCCCTCAGCTCAAGCGCACCCCGCTCTCCCCGCCCACAGGATCTCATGCGCCGGTTTGTCCTCCTTCCCCTCCCCCATCACTCATACCCCTTGTTGCTGATACCTATGGGCGCACAGGGAGAACCTCGCGGCCGAGCTGGACCTGCACAACGCGGGCGTGCTCCTCGTTCACTTCGGCGGCGGGGGCGGCGGGGGCAGCCGCGGCATACAGGATGCGAGCTGGGCGGACGAGATGGAGCGGCGGACGGAGGGCGAAGGGTGCGTTGTCATGTGAGGGGTGGAAAGAGGGGAGACTTTTTCGCGCTGGCGCGATGGCGGAGTTGACACTTGGATTTTGCGGACTTGCACTTGGACATGGGCATGGACTTGGACTTATACCTCGATACTTTTATTGCTCGGGCTCATGCAGCTGTGTAATTGTGGAGTTACCTACGCGTGCGACCGGCATTGTTCAGGTTAAAACCTTCACTTCGAGTGTTTTTAAGTTCTCTCTCTCTATAACCAACTGGTGCCGTAGAAGGCTCAGACCTCGTTACATGTACACTTTTTGGCGCCCCAAACTTTCATTCAAAATATAATACTCCATCTGGCTGAATCCTTGTCTCGCTTGACCTAGTTAACGCTCATATGTCCAACGGGGTGAGGAGCAGAGGCTCGCATGGCGGCGAGACGTGGATAAGTCACTCGCTCTGGCGACGTGGGACCCTCGCCATCATTCCCTAATAATCAATAACTATGGCGGCTTTCTTCACACCTCTTCAAGCTTCCCCGGCGCTGCGTCAGAATCAGCGATGGAAATCTCAAGCCGAATCGGACACAGCTCGCACTCTCTGGTGCTTGGGGCCTGAGGATCAAGCCATGTTATAACAGGCCCATGATTCTATGGGAAATATGGTTAAGAGACATTTATACCTGTTCATGCGACCATGAGAAAAGCGGAAGGTTTAGCGAGGGAACCGGAAACCCCATGCAGCGAAGGAAACCTTTGATTCCTCCGTCCATCCAGCATTCACAGAGCCAAATGCTTGCGTCTTTAGGAATAACTCCCATGGTTCCATAACTCAATGGTCTGTCCATGTATCTGCACTATCTGTCAATGCTTTCGAAGTCGAAGTCTAGGCATAACGGCGTCCTCCGAGCAAGAACATACGTCCTTCGCCCGTCCTCTGTCAGGTGTTTTGAACCAAACCCTTTCGGCACCTTCATGCTCAATCTTCTCCAAAGTATCAGATATACAGAAGTATGGGACTGCCAGATCCATGTTTCGTTGCCCGAATGAGCGGGCCGCTCAGGGGCTCAACGTTGGCCTTGCGACATGCCACGAAACGTTGATTATGTCTTTCTCGGTGAGAGATGTCTTGTTTTGGAATTAATATTTAAGGTTGCATTTATTGGGATACTAGTCTGCAAATACCTCAGAGAGCACCGAGAAAGATGGCAAAGTCAGCGAGTGAGGACGCTGGCTAACAGCGATGCTTCCACACAAATCAGGTCAAAGCATAAATAACGGTCTATTTTTGGACGCTGTCGATGCTTTCAGCCTGACAGAAGCCATTCCGCCTCTTCTTTCGAAAAAAACACATCCTTCTATCGACTTGCATCGACCCCGAATCAATGCACAACATCAGGCCAAAAGCATAGCCGCAGCAGCTCTGTGGCATAACTGCACCGCTTTGACACGCTGCGGTGGGTGCTGGAGGCGGGCCTCCTGAAGCTCCTGAAGGGGATCAATGGCGCAACAGTTGGCACAAAGCGTGGCTTGACCTCATATTCGATCTCGGCCAACAGCGACACCACGCCCATAACACGTTCTTTCAGTCTCCCGAGCTCTTGACCTTGCATTCTCTCCGCCTTCCATCACATTCTCTCTCACAATGCCGTCCGTCGAGGTCGGCCCCGAGCCTCCCTCACCGTCAACCACGACCGCGCCCACCGTCAACGCGCACACAAGCGCGACCGAGCTAAACGAGCTGAAGCGCACGACGTCTCCTGAGCAATTGCCCAGCACTGTAGCCCGCAAACGCTCGACCGGACCTGGAAGGCAGGCTTCGCTCGGCTTCGCGGAGCGTGGTGGGGTGGAGAAGGAGACGAGGCGGCGGTCGGGGAGGCACAGCACGGGGGACAGCGTGCCTTGGCCGCCGCGGAGGACACTCACGCTCACTGGCGAGGGGGGTCTCTTCACCCCGGAGCGAAAGATCACCCATACTCCTACATGTGAGCCTCGTTGTTTTTGGGTGCAATATGGCGGTGTCGTGTGCAGGACTGAGGGAAGTGATCCGGACAGATTTCGAGTCGATGAAGGCGATCGTCTGCTCGTCTTGGCTTAATCTCCTCCTTGTGTTCATCGTCATCGGCTGGGTCAGCCATTGTGAGGCAGTCTCTACGTTAGGCAGTGACGTTCGCTCACAGTTGGAAGTGCAGTCGTTCATCTCAGTGACACGCTCACTTTCGTCTGTGCGTTCAAACGCTCGCCTTTCTCTCACTGTGGTCACTAAACCGCTGGAGTTTCAGTCACCTTCCTTGCCATCATTCCTCTGGCTAAGGTACAGCATAACTCGCGGCACATCCCCCCTCGCTCATCACGGCTTACGTGAGTCTGCGGTTCTGTAGCTGCTCGGCTATGCTACCGAGGAACTCGCAATGCGTGTTGGCGAAGCCATCGGTGGTCTGCTCAATGCCACGGTTCGTTAGAAGGTCCGCATCCCTTTCATGACCGTGGCTTAT
This sequence comes from Basidioascus undulatus, assembly GCA_000826855.1. Classification (NCBI taxonomy): domain Eukaryota; kingdom Fungi; phylum Basidiomycota; class Geminibasidiomycetes; order Geminibasidiales; family Geminibasidiaceae; genus Basidioascus; species Basidioascus undulatus. Next base: position 4,843 of record JTLS01000799.1, read on the forward strand.
GTGAGACCCTTCAGCTCGGCAATGCGGTTGAGCTCATGTACGCCGCGCTTCTTGGGCCGTGCCAAACGGCAACGGCAATTTACCTCCTCTCCTTGCAGCGTCGCCATTATCGCGCTCACGAAGTAAGTTGGTTCTGCTGGTTGACGACGGAACACTGCTGACCTACTTCGCTCTAAAAGATGCGAGTTGCAGGTCGTCCAAAGTAGTTTGATAGGTAACATCCATAACCCACCCTGCACGTCGACCGCATGCTCATCGTCCTCTTCTCAGGTTCGATTCTGAGCAACCTGTTGCTCGTGCTCGGCATGTGCTTCTTTGCAGGAGGGATCCGCTTTTCAGAGCTCAGCGTGCGCCCAATATCATTTCACTTCTCGCGCAATGCCCACCGCTCACAGCACGCACCTTTCGCAGTTTGGTTCCACTGCGGCGCAACTGAACTCGTGAGATTCCCCCCTCCCCCGCCGGAAGGGGCACCATAATCCTCACAGCATTTTGCAGGTCTCTTCTCGCTTTGGCTGTCATTGGCCTGCTCATCCCGCAAGGCTTTCGGCTGTCTGGACAACAGTTGACCGATGAGACCGTTGACCTTGACATCCTCAAGATGTCGCGTGGAGTAAAGCCATTCTGCGCTGTGCCCAATCATTTACATTCGCTAACAGTCTCGACTCTGGTCAGATCGCTGTCATCCTCTTCATCATCTACGCGCTGTACATCGTGTTTCAGCTCTGGGTACGTGTGCTGATTAGCTATTGTATAATGTCCGGGTTGGCTAACAACAGACACAAACAGAGTCACACCCACCTTTACAAGGATGACCCAGCTTTGAAGAACACGCACACTTTGACGGGCAAAGCGGTCAAGCCCGAGCAAGACGAGGAGTCCGAGGAGGGCGAGACGCCCACGCTCAACCTAGTGTCCACTATCGTGCTTTTGGTCGTTGTGACGGTGCTTGTCGCGGGTGAGCTTCCCCCACTTGGCTAAATGGGCGGCAGTGAGCTGACGCGCGGTGTAACACAGTTACGGCGGAATTCCTTGTCGGCTCGATCAACGGTCTCGTGGAGAGCACGCCGCTCTCTCAACAATGGGTCGGTACGTGTCGTCGATGGTGTACAGGAGGACAGTTAAGGTCAGGGCTGATGCAGTGTATACAGGCCTGATCTTGCTGCCGATCGTCGGCAACGCCGCTGAGGTGCGCCGGTTGCTTTCTTAGCGTTCAGCGGAAACTGTACTCACGCTGGTTGCATGTTAGCACCTGACCGCTGTCACGGCGGCGTACAAGGACAAGATGGACCTGGCCAGTGCGTCGTTGCTCATTCATCGCTGCATGTCCTCTGTTTATCTTAACGTAAACTGACGTTATCTGGTCTGCAGTGGGCGTTGCCGTCGGCTCGTCCATCCAGATAGCCCTATTCGTTATTCCCTTGCGTGCGTTGGGCATTAGAGCAGTTGGGCTGCATACTAGGCTGACCCACTACACCTGTACAGTGGTGATCATCGCCTGGGGGCTTGACAAGCCACTGCCCTTGCTTTTCGTACGTTCGCGATGCTTCCATTTCTCAGGTATCACAGCTTCTAGCTGACGCCCTTGCTGGTTCTACAGGACCCGTTCGAGAGCCTGTTCCTATTGTACGACGCTCTGCTTTGCACAGCAGGTCACCTGAACCCTTTTTTACACGCTTCACGCTTGCAGCCTTGCAGTTTGGGCTGTGAACTACACCATGTAAGTACGGTCTTTCTTTGTTTCTCGACGTCAGTGCTCATCCAGTCTTCCCTTTTCAGCCAAGATGGACGGACAAGTACGTGTCGCTTCTTGCCAGCGTGGCGTTGCACCTCGACCGTTGACATCTGCTCACACACTCCCCTCCCACACCATAGATTGGCTCGAAGGGGTCACCTTGATGTTCTTCTATGTCATCATCGCCGTTTCTATCTGGTGGAGTCGGCCTGTCGAGCATCTCATGGGATGTTCGTAATGTTGCCGACATCGCACGTACTTTTGGCCTAGCGTTTTCGCCTTATTCCATACACGCATTTTAATCTCTCTGTTTGTAGCCGAAGTTCTCTTACCGTTATGTGGAGTAACTCTGACTTGAGGGGATGAGAAAGGTCGACAACCGGTGCAGTGGCGGCGCGAGCGGCCACGATGCCCTCGTGTTGTGGGCGAAGAAGATCCCGAGTATTCATAGATCTTATTGACTCTAAGAACTGTATTGAACCCGGCTGAGGATCCGAAGGCGCAGAGCTCGGCAGCAGGAGAGTGCGACATGGGCAGCCGTCGATAGTCGAACGCGTACGGGATACGCACTGGATCACTCACGCAAGCGATTCCGCACTTCCTAATATAGAAGCACAATTATTCCATATTTAGGCTGAGCCGGATGAGGCTATTAGGTGGGTGGCGTCCTCAACTACCCTCGACAACAGGGCAGCGAGGTGTTCTGCTGAAAGAATGTCGTAGGTACTTACCTGTGATTCTAGCGGCACGCTGTCGATCCCTTCGGCTTGGTCTAGTTTTAGTAGTAGTCCTTGAAAAGGGGTTTTGGCTTTAAAACAAGTATTGACGTCTTCGAAGTCTTAAAGTGTGCGGAAAGCGAAAGATTGGATGGACTCACTCGTCACGCTTCGCAAGGTAGCGGACGACCTGTCGCCAGTCTCGGGTGTTTTGAACCCAAGGGAGAACCGGTGGTACGCACCTGAGTGAACGCAATTTGCAGCACCGCGATGATGCATGCAAAGATGTATCCTTTGTTGAACCGTGGGCCTTCAGAGGTGGGGAACGTTAGAAGTGGGACGAATGCGAATGTTGACTGGGCAATAGTGTTCATGGTGACCAAGCTGGAGAAGCCGTGAGCCTATCTGCGCAGACGCAAGGAGGATTAAGACTGGGGTTTGCAACCTACACGATAGCCCGCTCTTTCTGGTCGCGGCGAAGAATATCGTTTGACCATCCTGTAAAACCCACTGCTCAGACAAGACCCCTTTCTTGCATTCGTGAGAAAACATACCATACAATGCCGAAGACTGGGCATAGTAGAAGCCGTAAAGGTTAAATGCGCCTGCCGGGCTTCGGAAGATGTCCGCGCCGAAGTTGATGGCGATGATGTACTGCACGAGGTCACGAGGATAGGTGAGCTCGCCAAGATCTTCGGTTCTGCTGTTCAAACTGCATACAAGAGCGCAGGCTGGGTGACCGATTGATCACTGTTGGTACGAGTGAGCCGGGAGAGGGAACATTAACGGCAAACGATTGCAAATGGCTTACTTGACTCGACCGCTGTCGTTCGGAAATTGCTTCTTGAGGAAAAGAAGGTAAGACGCTGCCATGTACACTTGTCAGCTTCTTCTTCAGCTCAGTCCCGGTAACACTCTCACAAGCGTTTCCACCTGGACAGTTTCTCAAATCGCGCACATATGTAATGTTAGCAATGGCGCTGCAGCTCAGGACAAAGATTTTCTCTTACTCAGGTTCCAGAATCTGTTGGCATGCTCAACTGTCAGCCGGGTTCATGGTGCAGAAAGGGGGACAAGCTTGTAGAACATCCCACGCAGTCAGCACCCAGAGCTTCCACCCCTTCAACACCTTGATGGTTTTGGCCTTGGAAAAGCCAGTGGACTTGACGCTGTGGCCTGCACTTTGGAACCGTTTTCGTGCGATTTCAGGGTCGGCCTGCGTCAGGAAAAGACTAAGGTGGGGGCGTAAAAAACGAGTTCGAAGGGCATGGGAGGGATCCGACACGCACCTCGAACACTTGTCCGGAGTACTAGGCAGACGAGGTAGCCGAGCAGTCCGACAGGTCTTTATCAGGGAGACAGTGGTAAGATACGGGATCCGATGGGTAAACCGCTGATTCACTTCGCTTACGATGATAGCACTGACGATGAACGGTGATCCATAGAGACGTGCAACATATTTATAGTGAGATTTGCAATAGTACTATTCTCACCTGCCAGCGCCACGCGGCCAAGCCAAGGTGCCCATTGAGGTGTCGGTACACCGAGGCTTGCAGAAGACCAGCGGTGAGTTGCCCAAGGGTTTGACCAAGGTAGAAGAAGCTGTGTGAGGCTGGAAACCAATACGTCGGTTGATTCCAATCTGCTTGTGGACGTACATGCCCCGGCGGCCGATCTCTAAGAAGATTTTTTATGACAGTTAGTGAATGCATTGGGGTAGATAATTCTAAGAAGAAGGTGCGCACTATCCTTACGATACCAAGCTCCGAGTTTTACCACGCCCAGATCAGCCAGGTGATGGAAAAGAAATCATCGAAGATACGCACACCCAGTGACTCCCGGGAAAAAGGCAGACTGCATCACCAGCCCTGTCAGCTGAGCAAGCCCTACAGTCGCTTCAAGAGAATAAGAGAACAGCGTACCTCAAAGGTACCAACCAGGAATCTGAAACAACAAAAGTAAGCTCTTGCCCATCCTTTGATTTGACAAATAAGAGTTCTTACTGACATCCCGCAACTTCTGCGTACGAACGAGAGCGGTATTGCAGCTGTGGGCGCCCCGGAAGGGTTAGCTATAGCTGCATGCTAGCTGCACGACATGGTCTGCTTTCCGCTCCGACGTACCAAAGTCACGATTCCCCATAGCTTGTGAGATGCGTGAGTCAGCCTGAAGTATTTCGTCAAGCTCCGAACCAAGCGACTCTTACGACGTCGAGCGTTGGGATCGTGATATCTGTAGAAACAGGTACGTTAGCCAGAGACGCATCGTCTACACGCTGTACTGCGTACGCATAGGGACTTTGGTGAAGATCCACATGAACGGGACCTGAAAGACCGCTGAACCAATGGTGTACAAGGTCTTCAATATTGTGTGAGTCAGTCTAGAGCATAGAGACGTGGAAAGAGTTTCGTTTCAAGACTATAGTCTCACCTGGAAGTGACAAGCTCATTGCCGTGAAAGCCAAGGTCGTTGGACATTCCAGACACATAGGCATTGTCTGAGGACGCAAATCAGTATGCTATGAATTTGCTTTTATCGAAGCGCCTTACTGATGTTGCTCTGTTAGCAAGCAATGCTCATATAAATCGTTGCTCGATCGAGCTCTCCTGTGTAGGCATGCGCGTTCTTACCTGGTCAAGATACTTGACCCAATAGCAAAGGGAAGCGTCTAGGTACCGTAAGATCAGCTCCCAGCTCGATATCGTAACGACCGAAGAAAGAAATCTAGAACGCACAAAAGGCCACCAGGATATCGAATTTCCACGGCGCTCCTCCGGAGTGTCGTTCTCGTCAAACCAGTGATACCATTCGTGCCGCTCCGGACGCTCCGAGGTTGGAAAAGTGGAGGGGGAAGGCTGTTCAAGGTCCTTTACAGACATAATGCAGAAGCTGAAACGGTGACGGGAACGGTAGAAGAAGCAGGACAAAAATCGCAGCTCCTGAAGAACGAACAGCGAATCTCATGCATGCAAAGACAACATCCATCTGGTGTATTGTGAACGTGTGAAGTGCCTGGAAGGCCGAGTTTCCGGTAATACTCTCCTGATTCATGTATTTTCATGGAAGCCGGAACACTTCCGGTAAAATGTAGCCAAGGAACACTCGGAGAACTACAGGTGCCCGTGGGGCAAGTGGGAGCACGCAATAATCGACAGCATGGCAACACGATTGACACAGTCTTCTTCCCGTCGTCCCGGATTTTCTGCGCTTGCTCCGACCAAACTGCTTCACATCCTTTTGCATATTACAGCTGAACTGATTGTTTTCATCGTTTCGAATCCCTGTCAATGCAGAAGAAACGCCGGGCACCTGCAGTCCAACTGACTCTCATGCATGTACAGTATACACCAGCCTCTGTAGACCTTCACTTCTTTGCGAGACTTCACACTATTATATTCCATGACCTGAATGAGCGTTGTCCGGTCCCGCTGGCAGCGACGGCAGAAGGAGTGCCATGTGCGATGAACAATGAACTGTGCTACGCAGGAAGACCCTCTCGAGTATAGAAACTTGCCAAAAGAAGGGGTCCCCGGATTGGCCCCCACGAAGAGAATTTTCAGGAGGGAGAAGGGGTTCGTCGACCCAGTGTAGAACAAAAGTACTTGTGGACATAGAGTGTGAGCGGCAGCGTTGCGGATCCATGACAACATGACAACAAGCGTGTACGCCCATGGCTACCGAGAACCGATGCGCATTTGGCTCTGCAGGTTATTTCTTCTTCAGCAAATGTGACTGGGGCCTGAGCACCGGGGCTTGTACGCGGATCTTGGGTATTTCAGGGGGCCAAGGTGACCTGCCAGCTGGAGAGTCGCATATCGGCGCGGGGGACGTGGCTGCCACTCCAGCCCTCACCTTACTTTGATCCAAGTGTTGTCAGGTGTATTTTATCAGTGGTTCAGGACGTGATAGTCAGCCGCCCAGTGTTTTCAGTTGGTCCATGCGTTGCCGATTTCCGTGGCCGATCGCACGACGAGACTGCGGCACACTTGACACTAAGCGCTCAAAAAATCATGGCCAGGGTCACAATGAAGATATACAAGAACACAAAATTCCAGATCAATCCACAGTAACGAGTCAACTACGTCGTCGCGAAGCGCCAAAGCTCACGCCGCCTCCGGCGGCGGGGCGGGCTTGACTGGAATCGGTCGCTATCATGCCCGAGTAGTCGTAGTGGAGCGGGCCCGTGTGCGGCTGGAGGTTGAGAGTGGATAAAAGCATGGTGGGCTGTTCGGGCGAGTCGTGAGAGGGGGGAGGAGGCGCAGCGCTGAACACGACGGGCGGCGAGGCGGACGCCGGGGTACTCGCAAGCGCGGGCGGGGGAGGAGTGTATGGGGGAGCGTGTTCGAAGGAGGGAGGGGAAGCGGGATTCGGGTAGGGGGGGAGGCACTTTCGTGGCTTGGAGTCAAGCCCATGTTCTTGCAGCCGACCTCCAGGATGTCGAGGATCTCGCCGCTGATGCGGGCTCTCCGCCGGCGCTTGATCCAGAATAGCTAAGGACAGAGACGACAACCGGATCAGTTATCCCCTTCAGCTTTCTGCACCATCAAAGTGGAAGGTCGCTTACCTGAGACCAACACACATAGCGATGAGCAGCACCGCCCCTCCCGCCACGCTCCCGCGATCGCAGCCGTCCTCCTCTTTGGAGGTGGTCGCACGTCGCAGTGGAGGCTTCGATGGTCGCATTAATCGCTACGCCCGCCCAGGTGTTTAAGACGGTTCTCGGATTGCGAGTCCTCACCAACGGGTTGAACGTGATGGATTGTCTCGCAAGCGTGCGCGGGACCGTCCACCGCCAGGACCACTGGTCGATCTCCTCGAGTCGGTACGGAGCGTAGTCCGAAGCTATCCGCGTCTTGAAAGCTATCCGCGTCTTGAGAAAGTCTACGATGTACCGCCTTGAACTGGAAGAGGAATGCGCTGGACATGGTACATCGCCTTGCGTATGTTCAACGGCGGGGAGTGGACGCGCACAGTACGTACTATTTGCCCTTCAGAATAACTCTCGACGCGTCCCACTCAGGAGGCTTGTTGTCGATCTACTGCGAGGTCGAGTTCCTGCAGCGGGTCAGCAAGGCTTCTCGCGGCCATGCGGATGCGGTGCGTACCTCGCGGTGGGTCGCATTGGCGTCGTGGAGGGTCACCACGGCAGCCTCGCACGGAACGGGCGAGGTAGCCATGCTCACGATGCTAAGAATGCAAGAGGGGAATAGTGAGGACGGCGGGGAGTACGAGCATGCGGGGCATGTAGTCTGGATGGGACTCACATGTCGGCGGCGGCGGTGTTTATCTGCGCCGCGTGTACCACGATCTATAATCACCCCAAAACGAAGAGGAGGAGGAGGTGTGATCTCCACATAAAGCTGGGGGTCATCATGGTGTTCGGAGGAATGGACTGGAAGGCGAGGAGACGATGGTGGTGGCGATGGTGAACGGGCCAGAGCGTCGCGAAACGGGACCAACACCCGCGATTCTGTCGAACCAGTTTTCTCAGCCATTGAGATGTCAGACATCCTCAAACGAAGGGGTTTACTTACGCGAGCGAACGATGAGACATCGCTGAAGGGGAAGAGCCGGGGAGCCAGACCTTCTGCCCCTTTGTCCTTCATTTCGCTGGCCTGCAACCAGGGATACTACCTAACAGCTTTTTCGTTTTTTTGGTACAGAAAGTGTGAAGAGCCAGCGCGCAAACTACTCAAAGCGCGGTGAATTGTAAGCCTCCCTGTGCTCTGTACGGCACGCCCTGCAGTTCCCCGAAGCCAATGGCCTGCCTGACTCACCCTCTTCAAAGAGCTAAAGTTACAAATTGTGCAGCTGTGGGATATTTCAGCTAGTCCAAGAAAAACAGATGCTTGGTCCAGTCTTGCATCCATGCCACGCCGAGTTGCAGGACGACAAAAAGTCCAGGATCTCGGGGGACAAGACCAAGACCTGAGATGTTCTTTCATCCCTCATCAATATATAGCAAGCTCTAAAAGAAGTCACATGATGTTCCCTATCAAAACGGAGCGACCTGCGCCGCCACCTGGGCTAGACAGTGTGAGGGCGGTCAGATGTGTCGTCTCAGCTCTTCGGTTCTCAACTCACAATTTTCGATATTTCCTCCAAATCTCTTGCATGATAATTCTCAAGTGACCTTGAATATACACGGTTGAGCAGTACAAGACTGAAAACAAGAAGAAACGCTGCGTCGGCCTGTCCCGACGCCCGCCGAACCTCGCGAGTTCAGGTCTGGCCGAAAGCCCAGAAACGCGGGGCCGTCTTCTCGCGTGCCCTGCCTTCTCGCTTCGCCTTCCTCTCCCCTCTTACCGCAGAAATACGCCGCGCTCGGCCTCCTCG